>JAWPHD010008299.1:0-62500 GCA_037043455.1 Cyrtodaria siliqua
ATGAAAAGATTATATGGCAGCCTAACAGGCATGAACATGCCAGGCTCATCCTCCATGTACATCGAGATAAAATATGGAGAATGGACCTCGAACGTTCTAATCTGCAGAGTTGCTGCAAATTCTATAGTAAACACTCCATTTACGATGAAGCCACGTTTCCAAGCTTGCATACGCGGTGTCATGATGAAGACCTTGAATGAGCATGATAAAAAATGACAAAATGAACATGAAGTGGGGTCCTACCCCTCTGCCTCTAGCGGGATTTGCAGTGGTTGTATTCTACCCCGGCAACCACATGGAGAAAAAGTGTATATTAATGAGACAAAACAAGAGTTGCGCACAACATGATGTCTCGCCTAAAGAAACATGTCCATCATAGATGTTTCAAGCAATTTGCATCTTGACAAAATCGAGGGTTTATAGTAATTGTTAATGAAGTCAAGCAAGATTGTCAGCATATTTTAGTGTAGCATTTATAGTTTTCCATAAATGAAGCTAAATGCAAATATTATTGGATGGACAAGCATTACCATTCTATTGACCGGATTTTGATTTTATAGTAATGCCCCAAAAAGCAGACTACACGTGTATGGTAGTTAATTAAACTTAAAAATGTTATTCAATTTTAAAATTTATTTTTAAAATACTTTTGTTAATATAGTTATGCGATGAACAGAAATATGAAAGCAAATGCAAATTCGTACAAATGGGTTTATTGCTTTTTTGTTGTTGTTTTTATTTAGTCAAAAATGTGTGGTTTATTTTAACTTCCCTGTACTTGACATATATTGTATTACAAATGGTTTATTTGGGTCTATAGGTATGTTTACATGTGTACATTTCACTATATACCAGACTGTTACTTAGTGGTATCTTTAATTACAGACAATATGTACATGTATAAGCTCAACATTACACATCTGTCAGTTATAGCACGACTGAAATATACTGGCAGTTATTGCACGGTTTAGGCTTAGGCCTTCAGGTTTATGAAAATTATATCATAAGCAGGAACAAAGGAAACTCATTACAGCTGAACCATTTTTTCTTTCAATGAACCAGATTTTTTATTTGTTTAGTAACATATTTATTTCCATTTTGGATATACAGAGATGAAAAGTCCAGGTGTTTACATTTTTATACCACAGCAGTCGAGCTTATCAGCAGTCGAGCTAATCAGCAGTGGCCGTGAAGTGAAATGTGTATGTGTGCTTCAATTATCAGCTTGTCAACTTGTATTGGTTTTTAATCTAAGCATATTGGAAAATATCAGTGCATATTATAATTAATGTAATGTTCTCTGCTGCTATGAAAGTGGACTGAATTGGCATTTTTTACTTCATTGTTGTTATTAATTCATAAACTTCAATAAATAGTCATTCTTTATTTCTTCTATGTACATGTGAGCATATAATGTAGTGATGCAATCTTTTATTTAGAGCAAAAATATATAATCCCAAAAATCAATACTACTGGACTAATTGCGTCAGTTCAGTGGCTGGAAGTTATTAAAATAACAATTATTATTTCCAGTGAGTTTAGATATAAAGTCTGTAACACTGTCAGGGGCACAAATTAGCACTTGTCCAATCATCCTTGGCGAGTAAAAAATGGTCTGGGCGACCAAAATTTGACTTTCACGCGCCCATGTGGCGACCATAAATATTCAATAAAAAAAAACGGAAAAAGGTTAATCATTGAACACAAACATTTAAGTTTGAGCATAAAATGCGGTGCTTTTAGAAATCATCAATAATAATTATACGGCAGAGAATCATGCTGACAGAAAAAAGGTCTCATACATTAATTTTAAAACTGTATGTTAACATAAAATATTTATAACAAAATAAAACATTAATTTAATAATATCTAATCTGTTTTAATCTTTTATTGCAATAATTTACATATTCCAGTTGTGATCATTTATAACATGATAATGAGTATGATAATGGACCATTAACAATACTATTTATAATTCTAATACACCCGCACTATATAGCCTAGTTTAAAATATCTCGTTATATTGAACAATATATCACTGTAATTTTTGCAACGTTAGGAGAATAAGCATTGCGCATTGCGCATTGCGCATTGTAACGTATGCAACGTTAGGAGAGCAAGCAAAGTAATGCGAAAGATTTCAGATGTTTGCGTTATTTTCACATTTTAGGGGTATTAGAATAGAAATAGAACATCGTTTACGGTGAATTATCTATAATATATCACGGTTTGTCGTTCAAATGTAAACAATAATTTCACTCTCACTTCGGGCTCGTGAAATTATTGTTTACAATTGAACTCCAAACCGTGATATATTAAACGATAATTCACAGTAAACGATGTTCCATTTCTTAATTAAATAGATTACTTGGACTTATCATCCTTACGCCTGTCTCTACATGTTACAAAAATTAATATTGAGTTTGACTCTTGCAAGTATAAACTAACTTCGTGTTGGGAATGATGTTTGTTTGATTTTTTTAAAAAAATTTTAAATAAATAATTCTATTGATTAAAAAATCTTCATCAGCTCTAAAGGTTTTACAAAGTCTTCTTCCAAAGATTGGTAGCATTTAGTTAGTATATGTATATGTAAGTATACTTTAGTGTAACCCTCTGAATAAAGTGACATGCAACACTCTGGGCTAATGATTCTGAAGCTGGGCCCCTAACTTTTGCAAGCAAGGGGCCCAGCTGGCTCCCAGTGCAAAACAGTTAATCTGTGCCCCTGCACTGTTACACTTCACGATTTGATATTGTTAAATGCAATTCAATTTGGAGATGGTACAATGTTACCTGCCGAATCCGACCACATTTGGGCCCAACAAATTTGGCCGATATAGACAGGCAGTCGGATTAAATTTTCAATCAAATACATTTTCAATCAAAATTTCATTTTCCTCAGTCCAAATCGTCGGGTTTTTCATTTATTTCTAAACAAAGCATTAATCAGCATACAATGCACGCTACTGTGATGAATGTAAGCGATACTTATTTAAAAAACATTTCCAGTTTTGTTTGTTTAAGTTTTTTCTTTTAATATGCATTCTTCTGCAATACTTCTTCTGCAATATGAGTTCATTTGTTTTTTCTAAAAAAGATTCGTTTTTATAAACTGCAAACTTTTTGATTTGTTCTAATGTTTTCAAAACAAGGTCACTTAAATACATGTACATTCAATATTTCCGCTAAAATCTGCGTGACATGTACATGTATTTAAGTGATAATGACTCTGACCGAGGGTCAGTTGGAGGGCTGGAAGATATTGGCATTAAGACGGACAATGACCAGGAGGTTATATATGAAATTTGAACATACTACTCCCAAGGACAAGAAAGTTATAATACAATATGTTGATGCCGTCGAGCCCGCCAACATTAGTGGTGCCTAACTTGATAGTTTTAGCATACAGCAATCAATTTTAAAAAATAATTGTCAAAATCTTAAGTTTTAAAAGTTTTGATTATTTTTAGTAACAACAGCTAATTTTAAAGACCGATTGACCTGTATTTTGTTCCGTTGGGCAAGCGGTTTCAGGGGAAGTGCTGCTATTGCCCATGCCTGGACAATGTGCTATCGCATTAAAAGTCTTGCTGGCAAGGCCGGCAGCGCTTAAAAAAAAGCCAGTGCAAGCCGTGAGATTGTTAGTATAAAAGAGCAGACCATCAGTGTATCCATTTCAAAAATTAATTTATCATGAAAGAGGACCAAAACAAAACTGAACAGTAATTATCAAATAAGAATCAGGAAGTTATAATTTCAGTACTTAAGTTTAAATACACAAAATAAGTGTGAATTAAGGTCACATAATCTACCATCCAAATAATTATTTTCCTCAATTTTATTAATACAATTTTAAAGGACCTGCAGCACGACTTTCTTGGCTCTTGTATTATACTTGATTTACATGTACGGTATTACCTGTAAATGTACCGTATTAAATAAGTCCAATAAACCTTCAAGAAATACAGCCAATGTTGTTGTTTTTCTGATATCAGAAGAGTGTTCCAAGGAACATTTGTGTCACCTGCCATGTGTGCGTATTTCAGAAAGAACTATCTAACTATAAAGTTTGAAAACAGGGGTGCAATTCTTCATGAATTATGGAGCAGATTTATTTTGAAAAGCGGCATAAATCTGCATTGGATAATTGATAAGAACTATATAAAGTTTCATGACCACAGGTCCATATTTTGTCAAGTTATGACAGTTTAGGTTGCAGGTTAATGTTTTATGAAAAGGGGCATAATTCTGCAAAAATAAAGTCAGAGTTATTGGACATGTGTAATGACATTCCTTTGGTTAAGATGAAGATGTGTATGAAGTTTCATTAACACAGGTCAAATACTTTTCAAGTTACCGCCAGTTATGAACTTGGATAGGTTGCAGGTTAAAGATATATAAAAGTGGGTATAACTCTGCCAAAATGAGTCAGAGTTATTGGACATGTGTAACAACATTCCTTTGGTTAAGATGAAGATGTGTGTGAAGTTCCATGAACACATGTCAAATATTTCAAGTTATGGCCAAAGTTAGGTTGCAGGTTAAAGTGTGACGAACAGAATACAAGGATGACAGACGAAGGACAAAGTGATCCCTAAGTGTCTGCAGTGCTATGCAGGTGATACAATAAAGAATAGGAACTTACAAGTTCATCATCTGTTCCCTTATTGAGCAGGCTCTTATCTGCGAGGAGGCGGCCAGAAGCCTCTGCGTTGCCGTTCATCATGGACATCCTGCTACCTATAAAAAATAATTCACTCTTAGTCTAGGTCAAATACTCAACATCAGTGTAGACCATAGTGGCCACAATTACTATTGTCTACTACCTGTAAACAATAATTCACTCTTAGTCTAGGTCAAACACTCGGCCTCCATGTAGCCAGTAGCGGCCACAATCACTATCGACATCCTGCTACCTATGAACAATAATTCACTCCGTCTTTGTCAAATACTCAACCTCCGTGTAGCCAGTAGTGGTCACAATTGGTCTGTTTTTCTATACCGACCTTCAATTATTAATTGGTTTTTGAAATCCTTTACCCTTTGAAAATCATTATCTAGTCATATGTTTAATTGTTTTCATCTTACAAACTATAGTTTCATAATTAATGTTCTTACTTACTCAACAATAAATGTTTGTGTATTATACATTTCTGTTTTTGGAAATAACGTTAAACCATTTTTTGCATAAGACTCGTGCAAGTCATGTTTGGAACAATCAAGCTACATTTTCACTAAATTATTACATGCGATTAAAAAAAAATCAAAAAAATTGTAACTCTCTTTTTGAAAAAAACAAACAACACTCTTTCAGGTGACAGTAAAAATTCAATTAATGGAAATAACTGAATTGAATTGAATTGGGTTTTAAGGCGCACCAACACATGAAAGGTTATAGGGCGCCTAACAGGAATGAACATGCCAGGCTCATCCTCCAATTACATCCAGAAAAATAATGAGAACCTAGAACCTTCTCACCTGCAGAACTGCAGAGTTGCTGCAAATTCTATTGTAGACACTCCATTTACACTGGCGCCAGGTTTATTTATTTTCTGCCACTGCTCTAGTGATTTGAGCGAGATGGCACCTAGAACAATGCAGGGGTCATGATGAAGACCTTTAATGAGCATGAACAAAACAAGAGGTCAATGACCTTGAAGCTCTACTGATCGATTTTGATTTCAGGAAGTAGTCGCTACAAACTGTTTTTTTGAAAATCTATTTTTAGCTGTGGTGGCCATCTTGAATTTTCTTTGCTAGGATCAATTAGACATCAAGAGCAACATTCCTGTGAAGTTTCATGAAAATCCGTCAAGTAGTTTCAGAGGAGTAGTCGCTACAAGTTTTCATTATATAACTCTATGTAAACAAAGATGGCCACTGACAGCCATGTTTAACATTTAATCAAAATAATGTTCGACTCGGATAACCATCATGTCATGCTGATCATTTTAGAAAAAGTCCCATATCAATATCTCTTATAGTTTTCAAGAAGTAGTCGCTACAAACTTATTTTTTAAAAATCTATTTTAACTGTGGCGGCCATCTTGAATTTCCGGCCGACCTGAAATTTTTCTAGGATCAACTAGACATCAAGAGCAACATTCCTGTGAAGTTTCATGAACATCCATCAGGTGGTTTCAGAGGAGTAGTCGCTACAAGTTTTTACTATATAACTCTATGTAACCAAAGATGGCCACTGGCAGCCATGTTTAACTTCGAATCAAAATAATTTTCCACAAGGATCTACATCATGTCATGCTGATCATTTTAGAAAAAGTCCCATATCAATATCACTTATAGTTTTCAAGAAGTAGTCGCTACAAACTTATTTTTTAAAAATCTATTTTTAGCTGTGACGGCCATCTTGAATTTCCGGCCGACCTGAAATTTTTCTAGGATCAATTAGACATCAAGAGCAACATTCCTGTAACGTTTCATACAATCCGCCAAGTAGTTTCAGAGGAGTAGACGCTACAAGTTTTTACTATATAACTCTATGTAAACAAAGATGGCCGCTGGCAGCCATGTTTAACGTCGAATCAAAACGATTTTCGACAAGGATCAACATCATGTCATGCTGATCATTTTAGAAAAAGTCCCATATCAATATCACTTATAGTTTTCAAGAAGTAGTCGCTACAAACTTGTATTTTGAAAATCTATTTTTAGCCATGGCGGCCATCTTGAATTTCCGGCCGACCTGAAATTTTGCTAGGATCAATAAGACATCAAGAGCAACATTTTTGTGAAGTTTCATGAAAATCCGTCAAGTAGTTTCAGAGGAGTAGTCGCTACAAGTTTTCATTATATAACTCTATGTAAACAAAGATGGCCACTGGCAGCCATGTTTAATGTCGAATCAAAATAATGTTCTTCTCGGATAACCATCATGTCATGCTGATCATTTTAGAAAAAGTCCCATATCAATATCACTTATAGTTTTCAAGGAGTAGTCGCTACAAACTTATTTTTTAAAAATCTATTTTTAACAGTGGCAGCCATCTTGAATTTCTGGCCGATCTGAAATTTTGCTAGGATCAATAAGACATTAAGAGCAACATTCCTGTAAAGTTTCATGAAAATCCGCCTAGTAGTTTTAGAGGAGTAGTCGCTACAAGTTTTTACTATATGACTCTATGTAAACAAAGATGGCCGCTGGCAGCCACGTTTAACGTCGAATCAAAACAATTTTTGATAAGGACCAACATCATGTCATGCTGATCATTTTAGAAAAAGTCCCATATCAATATCACTTATAGTTTTCAAGAAGTAGTCGCTACAAACTTGTATTTTGAAAATTTATTTTTAGCCGTGGCGGCCATCTTGAATTTCCGGCCGACCTGAAATTTTGCTAGGATCAATTAGACATCAAGAGCAACATTCCTGTGAAGTTTCATGAAAATCCGTCAAGTAGTTTCAGAGGAGTAGTCGCTACAAGTTTTCATTATATAACTCTATGTAAACAAAGATGGCCGCTGGCAGCCATGTTTATCGTCAAATCAGAACGATTTTCAACAAGGACCAACATCATGTCATGCTGATCATTTTAGAAAAAGTCCCATATCAATATCACTTATAGTTTTCAAGAAGTAGTCGCTACAAAATTGTATTTAAAAAATCTATTTTTAGCTTTGGCGGCCATCTTGGATTTCACATCAACATGAATTTTTGCTAGGATCAACTAGACTTCATGGGCAACATTTTTGTAAAGTTTTATGAATATCCATCCAGTAGTTTCAGAGGAGTAGTTGCTACAAATAAAAGTTAACGGACGGACAGACGGACGGACAGACAGACGGACGACGGACGCCGCACCACGGCATAAGCTCTGCTGATCTCTGATCAGTAGAGCTAAAAATGATAAAATAAACATGATTTTTTGTGGGGTTGTGGGTGCGGGGACAGGGTCGTCTACCCCTCTGCCTACCCCTCTAATGGAATCTGTAGTGGCCCTATTCTTTGCCCAGGAACCGCAAGGGGTAATGGAAATATATAAATAAATATTGAAGATATCGAGATTTAAATCTTCATATAAACTTGAGAAAGTTATTTACTGACAAGTGAAAATAAAAGAAATGAAACATCAACCTTTGTTAAAATAAGAACAAAGTTAATATAAGCTATATATAGAAGAAGGAAGGTATTCTTAAACTCCTCTTACAGAAAGAATTATACCCAGGTCATATACCCAACTTTTTGTAATATGGTATTATTGATAAATCCCATCTTATTTTGAAAAGTACTGAACATAAAGAACATTAGTATTTCTTATATATTTGTAAAATATATAAGCTACGCAAACATGTTTTAAAGGGATACACGCCAATCTTGATTTTTTAAAACTCACGGCATCCCGTTAGTTTTTCTACATAATTTTCATTTGTTCAATCATTCATAATAATGATAAGAATAGTATAAAGCAAATTGTGTGTGCATATTACTAACTGCTGATAATATTGCACCAATAATATAGCTAAACATTCGTAAATTACTGAAGAAAACTGAAAACTCAAAATTATCTTTAATTATATGCAAGCAGGTTTAAAGTCTTTAATTATATGCAAGCAGGTTTAAACTGATACAGGATGAATAAACTGAGACGTTGTTTTTTAACGCTTGATACAAACTTCAAAATTGCCGTGTGTCCCTTTAAAGGGCTACCTAGAGCATCCCTGGTTGAGGGGTTAACAACGTTGTGAGAAAGTGTAATTCTTACACATGGCAGGAGGTATATAGTACTGGTTCTACCCAGGAACATGCCCTACCACAAAAAATTGACCATCATATATGGCCTACAATGTGCTAAAAATGACATCAAACACCATTCAAACAAAACAAATAAAGGGTTAACTGTTGTACCATATACTAAATGTTTCAGCTGTCCTGATTATACATGTGGTAGATACATCATTCACATAACATTATATTTCATACATTATCTGCGGATTTGTAACCGGAGGCCCCGGGTTCAATCCTCCGTGGTGCCACTGAGTTCCGTCGGTGTGTTCTTGGGCAAGACACTTTACCTTAGCCTCGTCCGTCGGATGGGGACGTAAACCGGGCGGTCCCGTGTATCGGTCTATCCTCAGAGCACGTTAAAGAACCATAGGAATCTATTCGATAATAAGAGTAGGGCAGGTTCCTGGATTCCTATGTATCCTTCCCCTCTCTCTGGGGCGGCTCTAAATAACCTATACTGTGTTGATGAGCCATTAAACAACATTTAATTCAATTGACATCATGGGAATGTTTATATGTAGTGACAATCCTGTCACTGGATTAATTTAGACCAATAAAACACATACGATTTCATTATTTTATTTGATCTGTAGCAATAGCAAAAAAGTTAAGAAGACTTAAAATGTTATCTTAAACAATCAGTTTGTTTAACCATTCATGTGGAACCCGATCAGTGGCAAAGACCAAGCAACGTTAAGGGTTATGTCCCCTTTTGTGTAATCCCATTGAGACTGCATTTGAAAAAGATGAAAAATTAAAACTCAAATAAGCCTGAATGTTTTTACATGAAACTTCCAGTTTAATATGTTTACATATTTATCTATTCATTGAATTATAAAAAACATACTTGATAAATATGTGAATTAGTCAAAACACATATCTTTATATGACCTTGAGTAGTATGACCTTGAGTATGACATCATGAGCTAATATGGATCAATACACACTTTATCAAGTTTGTGTTTATTATTCAAGTATAGCACTGTCTAGATAAAAGTGTAATTAACCATATTAAACTGCAAGTTCCATGTAAACAAATTCAGGATTACTTGAGTTCTAAATTGTTTCCTTTGTTAATGCACTTTCAAGGGTACATAATCCTTAAACACACTTTACCGACGTAACTCAAAGTAATAGCAAGTAATTTTTTGTGTTCAGAGTATGCTATTAATATTTAGCGACCGTGAGAACTTACGTCTCCGTGCCGTGTGGTTAACGACGTTGCATTGTAAACCTTCACGCTTATCAGCTCTGCGGGTTCGAATCCCACTGTGAGCTCGACTTGTGAGGAAGTATCAATTCTTATGGATGGCGGGAGTTACTGGTTCTGTCCAGGAAAAGTAGGTGGTCTGCACCCACCACAAAAAATCGACCGTCATATATAACCTTACATGTGTTGAAAATGGCGTAAAACACCATACAAACAAATTTAAAGTTCACTGAGAAATCCTGAATGTGATCCTTTAAAGATGAATGGCCATCCTTTTTGTAGTATTATCAATTAACAAATTTAACTCTTAAATATCATATGAACATTTCTTGATAGTCTTGGAGATAAACATGTATTTAAATCCGCTTCTAATTTGTATGTAAAAATAAGTATTATTTGCATGACGTAGATACTACTTTTACCACTGCGTGACTGCACGGGGAAATGAGGTAAATCTGAATTGTATAGCTGCACAACTATTGCCAGATAATTGATAAATACATTTACCTGTGGATTCATTTACCTGTTCAAAGTTTTCTATGTCATCAAATAAAATCGTATTCTCGCTTTTCACAGAAATTGCAATGTGTGAATTGTAAATATCTATTGTAAAGTGTGTATTGATTTCGATTTAAGTAAACATAAACATGTTATGAAACTAAACATGGCCGGAGAACTTTAATAGTGAAATGGTTACCGGAGTACAGACAATGATCCCTGTGAATAACACACCTATCTTTAACTGATATCACTGGAATTTAACATCTACAATAACACTATAAAGAATAAAGTAAAAATAAAGAACGAGTGCAACTGCACTTTCCTACAGCCTCCTTGTACGATATCCTGTTTACACTAACAACTTGAATATATATCACTGAAAACCTGCTATTTATTAATGTTCATGTTTTTATCAGTTTTATCAATGTTTCATACCTTTATTCATAATTAAAAAATGCACCTAATATTTATATGAATTAATAAAACTTATGTCAAAGGGCATTTTATGATGAAATGTATAATTGAATACAATATAACTCTATAAAGTATAGGACCCCAGGGACAAGCTGTGTTATACCTATAACCTTAATACGCATACAAGTATTGCGTAATCAAATGTTGTGTATTGTGAATATTTATAAACGTCAGTCTGTTGGGAACATTTCCAACACATTTTTTGATATTTATATATAAATTATAAATATATACTACTCCAAGTTTGCTAAGCACCAAGATTTCATTTCAACATTTTACGGTGGCTGGTTTTACCAACAGCATAAAACTCAACAATTAATTTTTTTACGATTAATGCATTTTATCATTCTATTCATAACTTTCACATGTCATCATCAAAAAAATTTGACCAATCAGTGATCAATAAAATAAAAGACCTCCACATTCTGGTAGGGGATAAACTCGGTGTTTATCGTTAGTGCTCAACTGACTTTAGCCCTTTATAAAACTAGTTTGTAGTGATAATTATATTAAAAAGCTTTATTTTTTGCGTACCTTCTTTTGGTGTTGTCTGATTTTAAAACACGAATATGGATACATTTAATTTAAATCATGGCCTAATATTTTCATTTCTCATATAGAGATTGAGGATAAAGTCCAAGTTAACTCCTTTATTTTCACCTACTGAATATCTCAACCTACCAGAAGTTGACCGGATGTGAAAGTTATGAATACTCAACATATCTATACTTACATGTAAACGATTAATGCATTTTATCATTCTATACTCAACATATCTATACTTAAACCATATAAAAGAACCATAAATATCCTTTATCTGGGTTAAAAAATAAGACGAAAAAAGGTTTGGTGCTTAGTCATATCAATCAGGATTTAGTTGCCGGGCAATAAAGCGTTTTCATACGGGTGAAATAAAGGGTAAAATAAGTCATATCACGGAAATAACTGCATGTTCATTTCCATTATTTTACCGGAGTGACACGAAAATTACTGATTGTATACGATTTGTCATGTTTCTGTGTTTCATTTGTTGCTTCCGTCCTGTTTTAGCGCCATATTATTGGCTATAGAATCGTTATCTGTGGATGAAATAACCACTTATGAAGAATCGTTTTTTTGATTAGACCATTTCAAATTCAATAGCATTCATTTTAAATAAGGTTTCTAGAAGAAATAATTGATGTGTTATTCTTAACCAGTTACGCGACAGACATGAACACATCAGAATGGACTAGATCTATTAATAACATTATTTTTTTCTCCCCGGAAAACAGCATAGTGAGTTATCTGAAGTTGGCAGTTAAACAAAGTCATTGCTGAAGAATGATAAATAAAATAAATAAAAGCACTGGAAGTGCTGAATATGGTGGGGTTTGTGCAATGGACAAAATCTTAACAAGATGAATGAACATGCCATGAATAACAAAGTGCAGGAAAAACGAAAAGAAATGGGGAAAAATAGTGTAACAATGCCTTTACCAGAACGTTTTTCCCCAATATGATCAGCTATTTTATTAGGTTAATCAAGGCAAATTCTGCAGACACAATTGATATATTGTCATACTATTGTTTTCCTATTACATACAAAGCTTGTGTTAGTGTAAGTCAGTCCTTCTCATTACATTCAGTTAATGCAAACCGGCAGATACTATTTATCTACGCGGAGGCATGTAATTTGAATGCTGTTTATGCAACTGCCACTTATGTGCTATTTTAAGCTCTCAGAGCTATTTTAGCTCAGATATCTGGCAAGCCTTCAATTTTTTGTATACCATTCTGTTAACACTGCAGCGGGGAGTTTGCTCCCTGCCGCAAAAATGTTAAGCTCTCGGGCTGATATGACGTCTCAGGCCTATTATATAGATACTGGTAAAATATATTAACTGATCAACAAATGCCCGTTGAAATTGGGAGTTTAAACAAGCAGATGGAAATAAAACTATATTTTAACAAATTAAGAAATCTGACCTCTTTCAAGAAGATTATAATAAAACTGACATTTTTTTTACCAATTACCGTATTTCCTCTAACAGTAGCGCCCGGGTGCTATGCAAAGTGCGAAGGGGGCGCTACTATTATGGTTCAAATTTTTAATACATCTCGCCTCCTTTCCCGACTGTTTCCTTATAGAATTACTGTACGGTGATCTTTTACTATGACACCGGTATTGACTAAACGTAAACCTGACAATATACTGAGTATATCACTGCCATCATTCGGCATCAGTATGATACACATTTCCGTCGAACTTGACGATTACAACACGGGTTGGTTGCGTATGAATTAAATAATAATAAAAGATAAACTAAATAGTAAATTGAAAGAAAGGAGATAAATAAAAGTGGTAATTTGTATCGATGATGATAGCGCTTTAAGGTTTATGTCATCGACCAAAAAAAAAAACATAATCAAATGTATTAGCGGTAAAGACGAAAAAAGTGTGTGTTTTTTAGGAACTTTTAGAATTTTGAAGAAGGCAAGGTTTCAAAAACAGGTGGGGGCGCTTCTATTAGGGAAGGCGCTTCTAATAGATGAAATACGGTAACTTCATAGTGTTAACCTGGTTGTTTCATTGCCGCATGAACAAGTACTTTCAACCCACTCGTTCTATATATGTACACAGCTCAACAATGAAATAACACAACTCATTATGTAAGAATCTTTAACCCCTTTTTCTCTCTTTTGTTTATGAAATCAATGGGAGATTATAATCGTATATATTGCTGGCAACACATGTTAGAAATTGACAGCTTTGTTATAGGTTACCACTCAGACAAAATCCTTCAACACAAAGTTAAAACAATATGATGATTTTGCAGTACAAATCATATTTTCTACAGTTTTAGGTCCCTGCATGCAGGCCGGCCTATAGAAGTTGTCCAAAAAAATTCAGAAGTAGCTAAAATAGAGATGGAGTTTTACGTCATTTTCAACACATGTAAGGTTATATATGACGGTCGATTATTTGTGGTGGAGGCAGGCCACTTACTCTTCCTAGGTAGAACCAGTACTGTATACCTCCAACAATATGTAAGAATCGACACTACCTAGCTTACAAGTCGAGCTCCCAGCGGGATTCGAACCTGCAGCGGTGAGAGGCGAGAAGTTTTACAACGCAACATCGTTAACCACTCGATCATGGATGTGCTATGGCTAAAAAGGAGAAGATATATGAAAGCATTGTTAACAATACTATCAGGCTGTCCTCAGTTCTTCTATTATGTCCATGTATTTTCTCCATATAGACTCAGTTTTCTCCCCAGAAATTTCTCAAGGCATCGCCTTTATCGGAGAAAATATGCTTCAGAGTGTATCCTAATATACCGGACCCCTATATGTATGGTAGTTTGTCAGAAATGTAAGAAAGGGGCTAGTGATTCTACATATTGTGTTTTAAACTTATTTGAGCTAATCAAAAATGAAATAATTGAAATGTGTTACATGTCTTTCCAAAATTAAGGCGTGTTGCAAAAGCATTTTGGCTGTGAAGGCATGTTTAATGAGACATGCCTTAATAAACTGGGGAGAACACTGAGACTAATGAGGGCATGAAAATTTGTTTCTGAGTTACTCGTTTTATGTAATATTGTTTTATGTAATATTTAAATGGTCAAATTGATAGATTAAGAATTTATCTGAATTTCTACACATCCTGCAACAATGAGCACTCATCATAGCGAATGGAATTTTCATACCCTGCTAAAACAATATGTGAAGTAAAACACCATTTAAACGGACACACGGCAATCTTGATATTTTAAAAACTCAAGGCGTCCCATTAGTTTTTCTAAATAACTGGAATAATATCAGTTATAAGAATATTATAAAGCATATTGTTTTTGCATATTATTAACAGTTGATTATATTGCACCAATAATAATATTGAAACCTATGGTACAATGAGACGAAAAAATGAAAACGCAACATTTTATTTAATTATATATATATTTTCCAGCAGGTTTAAAGGCAGAATGATACTGGATAAATAAATCGAGACACTAATTTCAATGCTTTATGCACACTCCAAGATTGCCATGTGTCCCTTTAAAATTTCCTTCTGCCTTGATCCGATTTTATGCCAATAAATACAATACTTATTATATGTATAAACATTACCCACAACACAGTCATGCAGGGATATAGAGGTAATTGTACATAAATCTGCAACATAAATACTACGCTACAATTTCAGGGTTGTAAGACATTGTACTAAGCCTTGTAAAATACTCCACCCTCTAATTATATTATGTTATACAAACATACTTGTGTTGCATGAGAAAACACAATATTAACTACATTTAGTTTAAGGATTATGTCCTCTTCATTTGAAAAAGATAACAAGAGGCCCAAGAGGGCCTGTGGACGCTCTACTGGCTAACATGGCTCTTATAAGCGAGAGACTGCCATTTACAGTTTTTTTTTGAAAGTTTTGAGCAAAATACATCTTTTTAACTAAACCAAGGGACATAACTACAGAATTGGGTAAAGCTTGGTAAAGATCAGATGAAAAATGAAAGCTCTACCTGTTAACGAGGCAAAATATAGCATTTTTAACTAAATCAAGGACCATAACTCCACTGTTACTGGTCCGATATGAATGGTTTTCTAATGGTCCGATATGAATGGATTTCGAGGTTTACGAGGCAAAATATAGCATTTTTAACTAAATCTAGGACCATAACTCCGATCTGGCTGGTTTTCGAACTTGTCCAAGCTTTCATTGATATTAACAACCTGTTAAAGTTTGGTAAAGATCGGATGAAAAATGAAGGCCCTATCGTCTTAACTAGACAAAAGTTAACGACGGACGGACTGACAACTCGGAATAGCCTTCAGGCCAGTACAGCTAAAAATTAGAACTCAAATACTCTTGAATGTTTTTGCATGACACTATCAGTATAATAAGTTTACACATTTTTCTAGGCAGTGCTACCTTTGAATTATAAATACATACCTGAAGTTGATAAATACCGTAATTCCACTAATAGTAGCGCCTGGGTGCTATGCAAAGGAGGCGCTACTAGTACTATTACCATGATTACGGTTCAATTTTTCAATATATTTCATCTCCTTTTCCCGACTGTTTCCTTATAGAATTACTGTACGGCGATCTTTTACTATGACACCGGTATTGACTAAACCTAAACCCGACAATATACTAAGTATATCACTGTCATCACTCTGTATCTGATACACATTCCGTCGAACTTGACGATTACAAAACGGGTTGGTTCCGTATGAATTAAATAATAGTAAAAAAACTAAATAGTAAACTGAAAGAAAGGAGATAAATACAAGAGTTGTGTGCAACATGATGTCTCGCGTAAAGAAATATGTCCATTATACATGTTTCAAGCAATCTTCATCTTGACAAAATCGAGGGTTTACAGTAATTGTTAATGAAGTCAAGCAAGATTGTCAGCATATTTTAGGGTAGCATTCATAGTCTTCCATAAATGAAGCTAAATGCAAATATTATTGGATGGACAAGCATTATCATTCTATAAACTGGATTTTGATTTTGCAATCCTGCCCAAAAAAAAACATATTACAATCAAACTCAATAATAAAGATTCTACCCATTGAAATTAAATTATTCGCCTCATGGCGCTTTGTCAATAAATTTGGCAGTTAAAGGTACAATTGAATTTGATTGAATTGGATTTTATAGTCGCACCAACAGCTAAGGTCATATGGCGACTTTCCAGCTTCCACTGGTGGAGGAAGATCCCAGGTGTCCCTCCGGACAGTAAAAGGTACAAAGTCAATTATTCATAAGATATAGGTCAACAGTAAGATGCATGATGCTACATGTAGATGATACCGGCATGTATTACTAAGGCCAAAAAAATATTAGGTGTGTTTCCTATTGCATGCTCTAAAAAAATAGGGTAAGTCGGTAGGCATTTTCTATCTTTTTTCCCTTTTTTTTTTAGTAAGATATTGTGAGATTCTATTTATCTCATAAACCCTGTACAAGTTAATGATACAACTGAAAGTTTCTCCGTGATGTTGTCATCAGTTTACCTCGATATAAGACCGCCCCAGTTACATGTTAATTATGCATTCCCAGAGAAACAGATAACCAGCGTATTTGCGTAAATACCCATTTAAAATTAGTGAATACCCAATTAAAATTTAAATACAGGGTATCAAAAAGCATACAAAAAACCCTTTACGCAAATACATTTTTGATCGTGCGTATCGCATTTTCGCTCAATTTGTACAATGGGTTAATAATTCAGTAGTGTGTGACCGTCTACTTTCGGTTACAAAAGGAACAACCGCACATTCAGTATTTAAGACAAACCGTCCTATTCAGAAATGGTAAATTGGACGTTTGAAACGTCAGCTTTTCCAGCTCTACCACATTGTCTGGTTCTCGTCCCCAACTTTACAGTATACTGAACGGGAACTAGAGTATCGCGCACCTGACTTCCAAATCAAGCGTCTGGCGTTTTTGATGAAAAATGGCGAAGAGAGGTCGCAAAAAAGTAATTTGTCAACGTTTTAGCAGAAAAACGCAATCCACAACTATTTTCAACCATCAAGCTCTACGTCAGAAGCGCAGAACATAGCTAGGTCAATACTGACGATGTAATAAATTGGCAACTCTGTGACTGACAGTCATGATACTGCGCTGAAAATCATCAATGAAATTGTGGACAGTGCATTTCAGGTACTGAGCAGCTGAGTAGTTCTAAATAAGCCAAAATGAAATTTTTAGTTGTATTTTCTTTCTATAGCCCATGCTTGACAAAAAGTACAAAATGGTAAATATTGGTACACATTGAAAAAGGGCAAGTTTCTATCAATACCCAATTATATTTAGAAAATACCCAATTAAATTAAAATCAGTGGGTATCCGAAAAAAAAATACCCAATTAAAATTCAAAATACCCATTTTTAAAAAAAACAGTGGGTATTTACCCAATTGATGCAAAAGTTATCTGTTTCTCTGCATTCCTGTTACAAATAATAGGACACTTTAAACCAGAAGAACCTTTGTTTAACATGCATTTTACCAATTAGTTTACTAGTTAATTAGCAATGCATTGTTTACCTGAAAGAAAAATGTCAAACTCTGAATGTATCATATGACATTCCAGGCAAATCTTAATATTTTCCACTTTTGCTGTGTAATTTGGTAATAATTTGCATATACCACCAGTGCCCAGTGGATTACAGAAAATATAGAATGGCATTATGGTTCACTTCCATGATGTAAGCTATGTGATAAATCATTGTTCTTGTTGGTCGGTCGGGCCATGATAACCTCGATTAACTAAGTTTAATTGGTGTAGTCTACACATAGATTAAAAAGATGTAATAAGTACCACTATGACTTGTACTAATACATATAGGTTGATCTAAATCTAAACTATAAACACACTTGGTTTATCTAATCTACACTAGTTGTGAGAAACTGAGTCAAGATTGATGGCACATTGTATCAAGATGGTGTTTAAAGGGACACATGGCAATCTTGAAGTGTTTATCAAGCATTGAAATTATTGTTTCGATTTATATATCCAGTATCATATTCACTTTAAACCTACTTGCATATAAATAACCAATGTTTCTCACTGATTTTACCATAAGTTGATCAACATACATTAATGGTGCAATTTTTATTATCAACAGTTAATTATATGTAAATTAATTTACTTCATATTTATTTTAGTGTAATTAATATTAATGATTGAACAAATGCAAGTTATGCAGAAGAATTAGTGAGATGCCGTAAGTTGTAAAAAAATCAGATTGCCATGTGTCCCTTTAAGAGAATTTATAATACAGATGGCATGAAGTTAATAAATAAGTTGAACAAGAGACAGATTTGTTTCAAGAATCTTTACAAGAAATAATTGCACATTTTAATCTACTGGTGTCGTGTTTTATCAAGAATGCAGTACCATAAATAACATTTTAATCTACGGGTGTCATGTTTTATCAAGAATGCAGTACCATAAATAACATTTTAATCTACGGGTGTCATGTTTTATCAAGAATGCAGTACCATTAATAACATTTTAATCTACGGGTGTCATGTTTTATCAAGAATGCAGTACCACAAATAACATTTTAATCTACGGGTGTCATGTTTTATCAAGAATGCAGTACCATAAATAACATTTTAATCTATGGGTGTCATGTTTTATCAAGAATGAAGTAGTATAGCATTTATATAAAAAACAAATTGTCATAATCTTTATTTCCTCCATACATATGAACAATTAAAATGTAGTGAAAATTTAGAACAAAAAGCAAAGGACAACAAAAAGGTTATAAGAAATTAACCCACTTTAAAAAAAAAAAAAATGGAGACAGTACATGTATTTAAGAGGCAACTGACCTTGACACAGGATCATTTGGACTGAAAGTTACTGGAATTATAAGAACAATAGTAGTGAGGTTATACTGTATATGAAAGTTGAACACTGTACTCTAAAGAACAAGGAGGTAATAATATTTTAATGCACTTTAACACATTCTTTTTTGAGACGTACATGTATTTAAGAGGCAACTGACCTTGATGATACGACTGAAAGTTTCTCTGTGATGTCAGTTTACCTTGATACATTGTGATAAATCATTATTCAGAACAAATTAAAAAAAAAAAATCATAAAAAGTTTTAGGGTCGGCCCCTTAAAAAAATAGGGTTGGTCGGGCCACCGGAAACACATGTATTTGTTTTTTGGCCTTACTGTAATAAGAACAACAATAACCTGTGATGTTATATATGAAATTTGAACACTCTACTCCAAAGAACAACAAAGTTATAACAACTTTGACGCAAATTTTGACTCAAACTTTAACGCTAACATATTGCATTATAACTTTCCTGTCCTTGGGAGTAAAATGTTCAAATTTCATATATTAACTCCCGGTCATTGTCCTTCTGAAAACTAATAACTTCCAGCACTCCAACTGACCCTGGGTCGGAGTCAAGGTCACTTAAATACATGTACCGTATTTTACCTTGTATACTACGCAGTTTTTTGACAACTTTTACGGTTTCCGAAAGGGGGGTGCGTACAATATAAGGAAACAATAAAAAGAACTTTTTTTTCTTGCAGAAAATCGATGTCTGGGAAGAAAAACCTTGACGACGAACAGACATTGAGACAGAAAATTGTGAATACCGATAATACACAATTTTTTCGTAATTTACTCGCTTCATATAAGTAATATATTGACTTAATTCGATTTATAAATGAATAAAGTGTATTATGATGCTTGTTTTTGTATAAATGTTTGCATGTTTGTTGTAAAACTTCAATAAATTGTGTGAAAAATCGTCCCTCGATTTTGTTGTTTATATCACGTGACTTCCAGCTGTTTAGACTGGTACATGAAGTATTGTTACAGTTCTATTCTATTCTAATATTTATAGGATTTTATTTAATATTTTATAAAAAATTAATGAAGTTTTTGCTTTATTTTGAAATACATATATTTTAGATGGCATAGAAAGGCAGAATCACCCTACTTTGAAATGGCAATTATTCAATAATGCTTGTGAAAACATTTGATGATTGATAATTGGGCCAAACAAGATCACCTCGGCTACAGTATAGACACATTATAAACACAGGTAGAATGGGTTATTCTATTTCTACAATCCTTTGAAGTTGCCGCAAGTAGCGACTATTTCTGAGGATGCACTTTGACACGCCGTGTGACCTTTATCAGATTTAGCCACGGGGTACAGGTAACTGATCATGCGTTACACTTATGATACACTTGTGATAAGCACTGGTTCCCGTGAATACACAATGTTAGTATAATCGGCGTAATGCATTACGGTAACCAACGACTTTGTTTGTATTTGTTTTAGTAGATGTAATTATCGGATTACGGACAATTATCTGCGGCATTATAATGGGCTCTTTGATTAGATGATACAAGATAGGTACTCCCCTGAAGATTGGCAATTAATGATTGAAGTAATTATATTTTCTTTTGTACGCTAATTTTCTCGATCGTGATTTTTTTTTTTAACCTTTTATTTTTCGTTGAATGGTTCATCTAGGAAAACTAATATTTTGATGCGTATTATACACGGAAACAACTTTTTTACCCCAGTTTTGACCTCTGAGAAGGGGGTGCATACTATACAAGGTAAAATACGGTACTGTCAATATTTGATTGGAGGGCTGGAAGTTATTGGCATTAAGATGGACAATGACCAGGAGGTTATATGAAATTTGAACATTCTACTCCGGCGCCTATGTCTCGCCTTTTTTCAAAAGGCGAGACAAAAAGCGGGAATTTGTATTGATGATGATAGCACTTTAAGGTTTATGTCATAGACCATACCGGTGTCGTAGTAAAAAACTCCCGTAATCAAATTCATTAGCAGTAAAGATGAAAAAAAAAGTGTTTTTTTTAAGGAACTTTAGGATTTTTGAAGAAGTTAAGGTTTCTTAAAACAGGTGGGGGTGCTTCTATTAGGGAAGGCGCTACTAATAGAGGTAATACGGTATGCAAATTAGTAGTCAATACACACATAAGCTGAGTATGTATCAATAAGTTAGTATTTATTATTCAAGTATAGCTCAATCTAGATAAAAGTGTAAGCATATTAAACTGCAAGTTACATGTAAAAATATTCAGGATTACTTTTGTTCTAATGTTTTTCTTTTGTTAAGGCAGTTTCAATGGGATTCCACAAAAGGGGACATAATCCTTAAACTTTTACATTGATGGAACAAGTCGTTTCATCTTCTATTAATCACTCTCAATGGCTTCATGGGTAGAACCAGTACCAAGCAATGTAGATTAATTGTTTCGGTCAAAGATAAATAACATGGCCACGGCGAGGAGCAACCTAAAACAGCCTTCCGATCTGTAGTCCGATGCTCTACCACTGGACCTGGCCCACCATATTTGGGAAAAGGATGAACACTGAGAAATGACATTCAAGAAACCATATAATTCATTTGTTCAAAACAAAATATTATTATCTTATACTGACAAAATGGAACATATGCAGTTTGTATACATGTACTATTACTATTGTTGAATATACAATTGATTCTACCATGAGCACTACCCTGACTACCAATATAACAAGTATTTTGAAACCTAAACAATTATAAAATTACATCCCAGAGTAATACCTCTGACAAAAGCAATTACCACATTAGCATCTCTAAAATGTCTGACAAACATCTTTTCAGATGGATACTGATCGTATAAGGCCTAATGATTGTATATATAAGACTAAGACATTTTTGTAAGATATGACGTTTATGGTGTGAGAAATTAAAGACATGTTTTTGTTCTATGTTTTTTTCCCTTATATAAGTGGTACCGAAAAACAGTACCATTCCCAATGGCAAAAAGTATGGGGGTTTTCCCAGTTGGAGTGAAAAAATTCCCAATCCAAAAAAATAATCTTTCTATCTGTTAAATATTATAAATTTACAACTTATTCCAAATTCAAGGCAAACAATGCGAGTTTTCCTAATTGAATAAGTACTGGTACAGTACAGCTCAGGTGAAATCCACACTTTACTCTTTCACGCCGAGTGAGGAATGTACAAATCGCGTACTTTGGATGATAAAACTATTGGCGTGGGAATCAGCTACAAGAAAAGCTCTCGGCATAATTACGCCACGATTCTTCGCGTAGACAAACTCGGAGTTCTCCGATTCGAATCTGCACAGGTAAAAGGTGCAACTTTTTCTAATGTGCAACTCACACCTACATGTATTCATAATGATGTCTCTTCTCTTTGGTATACCTTCTCTTTGGTATACGGACAAATGCCCCACCCCACCCCCTCCCCTCCCCCCCCCTCCCCGGACAAATGTCCCCCTGCTCATTTTTGTATAGGTGGACAAAAGTCCCCTCATATTTTTGTATAGGTGGACAAAAGCCCCCCTGAACTTTTTACAAGGTGGACATAAGCCCCCCTGATATTTTTGCAAGGGTGGACGAAAGCCCCCCCGGACAAAACCCCCCCTACTCATTTTTGTATAGGGACAACATATGCAGCACAATATAACATGTAATATGTATTTACAGTTACCTTAAAACTAATTAAATCCATACAAAAGAATAATCACATAATTCACAGGTAATTCCCAGTTTGTAAGTATTCAGAGCTATAAAAACAAGAGGTCAATGACCTTGAAGCTCTACTGATAGATTTTGATAGCTAGATCAGCATTCCTGTGAAGTTTCATTAAAATATGCCACTGGCAGCCATGTTTAATGTTGAATCAAAATAATTTTCGAGAAGGTTCAATATCTTGTCATGCTGATCATTTCAGAAAAAGTCCCATATCAACATCACTTACAGTTTTCAAGAAGTAGTCGCTACAAACTTGTTTTTAAAAATCTATGTTTAGCCGTGGTGGCCATCTTGAATTTCCGGGGGACCTGAAATTGTGCTAGGACCAACTAGACATCAAGAGCATAATTCCTGTGAAGTTTCATGAAAATCCGTCAAGTAGTTTCAGAAGAGTAGCCGCTACAAATATTTACTATACAAACTCTATGTAAACAAAGATGGCCACTGGCGCCCATGTTTAATGTCGAATCAAAATAATTTTCGACAAGGATCAACATCATTTAGAAAAAGTTGCATATCAATATCACTTACAGTTTTATAGAAGTAGTCGCTACAAACTTTTTTTTAAAATCTGTTTTTAGCCATGGCGGCCATCTTCATTTTTCGGCTGACCTAAAAAAAAATTGGGATCAATTAGACATCAAGAGAAACATTCCTGTGAAGTTTCATAAAAAATCATCAAGTAGTTTCAGAGGAGTAGTTCTTACAAGTTTTTACTATATAAATCTATGTAAACACAGATGGCTGCTAGTGGCTATGTTTAAAGTCGCATCAAAATAAATTTCAACAAGGATCAACATCATGTCATGCTGATCATTTTAGAAAACGTCCCATATCAATATCACTTACAGTTTTCAAGAAGTAGTCGCTACAAATTTATTTTTTAAAAATCTATTTTTAGCTGTGGCGGCCATCTTGAATTTCTGGCCGACCTGAAATTTTGCTAGGATCAACGGAACATCAAGAGCAACATTCCTGTGATGTTTCATGAACATCCGTCAAGTAGTTTCAGAGGAGTAGTCGATACAAGTTTTCATTATATAACTCTATGTAAACAAAGATGGCCACTGGCAGCCATGTTTAACGTCGAATCAGGATAATGTTTGACTAGGATCAACATCATGTCATGCTGATCATTTTAGAAAAAGTCCCATATCAATATCACTTATAGTTTTCAAGAAGTAGTCGCTACAAACTTATTTTTTAAAAATCTATTTTTAGCTGTGGTGGCCATCTTGAATTTCTGGCCGACCTCAAATTTTGCTAGGATCAATGGGACATCAAGAGGAACATTCCTGTAAAGTTTCATGAAAATCCGCCAAGTAGTTTCAGAGGAGTAGTCGCTACAAGTTTTTACTATATAACTCTATGTAAACAAAGATGGCCACTGGCAGCCATGTTTAACGTCGAATCAAAACGATTTTTGACAAGGACCAACATCATGTCATGCTGATCATTTCAGAAAAAGTCCCATATCAATATCACTTATAGTTTTAAAGAAGTAGTCGCTACAAACTTGTATTTTAAAATTCTATTTTTTGCTTTGGTGGCCATCTTGGATTTCACATCAACATGAATTTTTGCTAGGATCAACTAGACTTCATGGGCAACATTTCTGTAAAGTTTCATGAATATCCATCCAGTAGTTTCAGAGGAGTAGTCGCTACAAATAAAAGTTAACGGACAGACAGACGGACGGACAGACGGACGGACAGACGGACGTCGCACCACGGCATAAGCTCCGCTGATCTCTGATCAGTTGAGCTAAAAACAACAAAAAAAACACAAGAGGTCAATGACCTAGAAGCTCTACTGATAGGATTTTGATAGCTAGATCAGCATTCCTGTGAAGTTGCATGAAAATCCGTCAAGTAGTTTCAGAGGAGTAGTCGCTACAAGTTTTCATTATATAACTCTATATAAACAAAGATGGCCACTGGCGCCCATGTTTAACGTCAAATCAAAATAATATTTGACAAGGTTCAACATCATGTCATACTAATTATTTTAGAAAAAGTCCCATATCAATATCACTTATAGTTTTCAAGAAGTAGTCGCTAGACATCAAGAGCAACATTCCTGTGAAGGTTCATGGAAATCCGTTGAGTAGTTTAAGATGAGTAGTCGTTACAAGTTTTTACTTAATAACTCTATGTAAACAAAGATGGCCGCTGGCAGCCATGTTTAACGACAAATCAAAACGATTTTTGACTAGGACCAACATCATGTCATGCTGATCATTTTAGAAAAAGTCCCATATCAATATCACTTATAGTTTTCAAGAAGTAGTCGCTACAAACTTTTTATAGAAAATATTTTTAAATTTGGCGGCCATCTTGGATTTCACATCAACATGAATTTTTGCTAGGATCAACAAGACTTCATGGGCAACATTTCTGTAAAGTTTCATGAAAATCCATTCAGTAATTTCAGAGGAGTAGTCGCTACAAAAAAGGTTACGGACAGACAGGCGGACGGACTGACGAACGATGGACGCCGCGCCACGGCATATGCTCTGATGATCTCTGATCAGTAGAGCTAAAAAAAACAAGAACATTTAAAAAATAATAAAAAATACAACTTGAAAAAAAATCAAAAAATTATAATATAAAACAAGAGGGCCATGATGGCCCTATATCGCTCACCTGAGTTAATTTGAACCAATACAAGAGGGCCAGGGCCAAGATGGCCCTAAAGCGATCAACTGAGTACTGGCACATTATCGAACTTCTTCGAAATCTTATGGTCATATACAATCTGTGCAAGTTTGGTTAAGATTGTTCAAGAAATGTGGGCTCTGTTGTGTATAACATCATTGATATAGACAGTTTAAGACACTGACAAAGTTTGGTAAAGATCAAATTCAAAATGAAGGTGCTAGAGAGTAACACCTTGGGCAGAGCCAAATGTGACCCCAGGGCTACATGTAATATATGAGAGCTGTGTGCTTTGTGGTTTTAGAGAAGAAAAATTTTAAGTTTTTCCCTATACAAGTCTATGTAAAACGTGATCCCTGGGGCGGGGCCAAATGTGCACCCAGGGTCACCATTTGAACAAACTTGGTAAAGGACCATAAGAGTATAGTAAATGCAAAATATTAAACCTCTGGTTCTTGTAGTTCCAGAGAAGAAGACTTTAATGTGTTTCCTATATAAGTCTATGTAAAACTGTGACCCCGGGGCGCAGCCAAGTTTGACACCAGGGTCACCATTTGAACAAAATTGGTAGAGGACCATGAGCTTATAGCAAAAGCAAAATATTAAACCTCTGGCTCTTGCAGTTTCAGAGAAGAAGATTTTTTTCAGTTTTTCCCTATACATGTCTATGTAAAACATGCGACCCTTGGGGCGGGGCCAAATGTAAGCCGAGAGTATTTGAACAAACTTGGTAAAGGACCATAAGCTTATAGTAAATACAAAATATCAAACCTCTGGCTATTGTAGTTTCCGAGAAGATTTTTTAATTTTTTTCCTATATAAGTCTATGTAAAACTGTGACCCCCGGGGCGGAGACAAATTTGACCCCAGGTTCACCATTTGAACAAACTAAGAAGAGGACAATAAGCTGATGCTACATGTAATACATGAGAGCTCCGTGCCATGTGGTTCCAGAGAAGAAGATTTTTTTCGGATTTTCCCTATACAAGCCTATGTAAAACTGTGACCCCCGGGGAAGGGCCAAATGTGACCCCTGGGTCACCATTTGAACAAACTTGGTAGAGGACCATAAGCTTATAGCAAATACAAAATATTAAACCTCTGGCTCTTGCAGTTTCAGAGAAGAAGATTTTTAAAGTTTTTCCCTATACATATCTATGTTAAACATGTGACCCTTGGGTCGGGGCCAAATGTGACCCCAGGGTCACCATTTGAACAAACTTTGTAAAGGACCATAAGCTTATAGTAAATGCAAAATATCAAACCTCTGGCTCTTGCAGTTTCCGAGAAGAAGATTTTTAAAAAGAAAATCCTATATAAGTCTATGTAAAACTGTGACCCCCGGGGCGGGGACAAATTTGACCCAGGGTCACCATTTGAACAAACTAAGTAGAGGACCATAAGCTGATGCTACATGTAATATATGAGAGCTCCGTGCCATGTGGTTCCAGAGAAGAAGATTTATTTCAATTTTTCCCTATACAAGCCTATGTAAAACTGTGACCCCCGGGCGGGGCCAAATATGACCCCTGGGTCACCATTTGAACAAACTTGGTAGAGAACCATAAGCTGATAGCAAATGCAAAATATTAAACCTCTGGCTTTTGCAGTTTCAGAGAAGAAGATTTTTTAAGTTTTTCCCTATACATATCTATGTAAAATATGTGACCCTTGGGGAGGGGCCAAATGTGACCCTAGGGTCACCATTTGAACAAACTTGGTAAAGGACCATAAGCTTAAAATAAATGCAAAATATCAAACCTCTGGCTCTTGCAGTTTCCGAGAGATTTTTAAAAAAAAATCCTGTATAAATCTATGTAAAACTGTGACCCCCGGGGCGAGGACAAATTTGACCCCAGGGTCACCATTTGAACAAACTTAGTAGAGAACCATAAGCTGATGCTACATGTAATACATGAGACCTCTGTGCCTTGTGGTTTCAGAGAAGAAGATTTTTAAAAGTTTTTTCCTATATGTCTATATGAAAAACATGCAAAATCTCAAACTACAAACTTTGGACCCCCGGGGCACGGCCACTTTTTACCCCGGGGACTTCATTTGAAGAAACTTGATAGTCTAGACGTTGGCGACCATTTTAAAAGAAAAACTGTTGAAATCTGTCCAGCGGTTCTTGAGAAGAAGATTTTTTAAGGTTTCAACCATATATGGTAATGGCGGCCATCTTGGATGTCGCGCTGACCTAATTTTAACAAATCTAAAAAGCATTCATCTAAGGATCATCTATGTGAAGTTTGGTCAAAATTGGCCATGCTGTTTCTGAGGAGAAGTCGTTTGAAGCAAAGTTAAAGACGGACGGACGACGGACGAAGGCCGACGGACGAAGAGTGATCCCAATAGCTCACCTTTGAGCCTTCGGCTCAGGTGAGCTAAAAAAGGCATAAAATCTGATAAAGTTTGGCAAAGATCAGATGCAAAATGAAGGCCCTATCGTAATACGAGGCAAATTATAGCATTTTATAACAAAATCAAGGTCCATAGCTCCACTGTTACTGGTCCGATCTGTCTGGTTTTCGAAATTGACAGAGCTTTTATTGACATAACAATATATTCAGTTTGGTAAAGATCGGATAAAAAAAGAAGTGTTAACGAGGCCCCGTAATTCATTTGAAAATGGCGGTTTCATTTGTAAAGTCTGCTAGTGCTGATAACAAGTGGCGAAATACTCGTTGTTGTGTGACTTTCTCGTGATACGGACTATACAAACTGATAAAATATGGATTTATTTACGTATCGATGCTTTACTTTAGTGAATTGGTTGTGATTTGAAGCTGGAATACTGCGCCGAAATTAACGGAATTAACGGACACCTGATTTTCGGTAAATTTCATTTGTTTACATAGGGGACATAAACAAACGACGAGTAGCCTGAAATTGCACTTTGGTGACTTTGAACTCGGATATCTCAGCGAATTTACAAGGGATCGTAGGAAGAAAGGTATTGTTGGATAGGAAATTTATTTCTGCACATGTTAGTATATAGTGTGCATGTAACTGAGATTGTTTCGAACGTCTGCTTGACCTCTGAAAAAGAACACCAGCATTTTCCAAAATTTCCCATTAAAGTCCTTTATAGACAATTATAATAATAGAAGGCAAAAATTAAAAGTGACCAGTTCCTGTGTATTCAATGATCAACTGCTGAAATTTGAATAGAAAAATATCATTTCTTTCTGTATCCATGGTAACAAGATAAAAGTCTAAAGTATACCAGTCAATAGCTATGCATGTAGATTCTACATGTCAAATTAACCCCCAAATAAGCTTAGGTCTGAGTATATAAAAAAATATGAAAGTCTGATTATCACTTGAATTTTGGCGGTATTGTGCCTTTAACATAAAAATACACAAGAAATGCCACCAAATGTAGTATTTCTGTAATATATCTGCCATTTTTGTCTCAATCTGCATGAAAATTTCCCCAAACATGATCTGTGTCACCTGCTTCCAGGAAATGTAACACAATACATAAATACCCCATATAGAATAAAAAATAATTGAAGCTGTAACTGTAACTGTTTCGGTAAAAAAATAAAAAAATCAAGAAATGCACCTATTTCGACTAGATAACAGAAATAAAATAATGAGAAATTCCACCTAAACAGAACAGCAACATTATTTGTCTCTGTAATAAATATGGAGAACACCAACAGAAACTTGATAGTTGGAAGATACAACAACAACAGCAGCAACAACAATCACTTATGTGATCACTGTCCAGTATGGCATACAAAGATGTGTTGTTGACAACTATAAATTTGAGACATCAACAATATGGGAGATATCAGATATATCAAATTAGATATCTGCTGTCTCTGTGAGTGTGATATTTCCTTACAGAAACATGTGGCTTCTGACACAATGCACATGTATACACCAGAAAACATCATGTTTTTATTTATCACACGAGTCATGATTACACAGCTGTCAAAAAAGTATACATACATGCACACAAATTGCTCGAAAATGTTATTATGAGATTTATATCAAATACCTGATATGGGTACATACTGGACACAATATGTGCCAAACACATTCTTCATCTGTACCAACAACTAGTTGAAATTGTCTGACAAATCATTACTTTGAAACTAAAACACAAATCAATTGAATCCAGGTGTATAACGGGCTTTTAAAAAAAGACGTCTGTGTGACTATGATGAAAAATTAGCTACTCTTCAGGTCTCACACCACAAATAATTTTCCCATAGGGTTACTGTACAGTCTTTTCCAACATCTGAGCTTCAAAGCAGGGCAGCAGACATTGTTGTTGGTTTAATATCTTCAGTATAGCCAAGACCAGTAATTTAAAACAATAAAATATATAAGTTAGCCAGGTTGGTTTTTTTACTCGCTCATGTTTTGTGAACCCTATGGAAAATACAAAATTCATACACTATCTAGCTGAATATGTGGTGCTTCGGTCAAACAATTCTGAAATTTGAATGAAACCTCATATCAACATGGGATTTTCTGTATCATATGTCTTTTACACTGCAGATGTATGCTAAAGCAAAGAAAAACCTATTTTTCAAATTAAAAATCGCCTAAAATTGAGAAAAAATAGAATTATTTTCTGTTTTCCTTTTGTCTCTAGGTCCATGAGCTTTCAGGGGAGATAATAGAGGTGTGAGACCAATAGTTCAAAAGTAACATTCTTCGCTGCAAGATGACAATGCACTTCAGTGTCATCTTGCAGCGAAGACATGTTACTTTTGACTTGTATATTAAAATGCTACTTTAAATTACTTCTTTTTTTTTAAATGCAGACATAAACATTAACAAAAAGCAGGTTTCATATTATTGATAAAAAAAATACTGAATGCTGCAAACTGCAAATGTTAAATTATACAAATTGTATATATACAGTCTAGTTATAACATGAATAAATAGGTATCTACATTATCAACGAGAAGAGAGAAAAAATATATCCCTATCGACCTAACCTAATTTTCTTGGGAACAAGATCAGAAACAGATATCTTTTTTATTGGCCTTAGACAAGCACTGTTGATTCAAGTTACTGAGAAATGAATTGGGTGTTTTGGATCACTTTGGGCTTAAACAGTTTTTAAAAGCACTCTTTGAATTAAATATTTTGTGTGACTAGCCCGAATTCTTATATACTCAATGAAAATCTGTACATTTTCCTTTAGCCCGACAATATCAATTAAAAGAAATTCACTAGCCCGAATGACAGTTTACTAGCCCCGGGCTTCGGGTTAGTGGGTTAATTCGAAGACTGTAAAATGCGCTACATTAGTAGACAATGTTGCAGTAAAATATGCAGTGTTACGATCAAGTGCTCCAGCAGAACAATACATTTGCTAGCTCACTTGTGAAGACATTACCCTGCGCTGAATGCAAATTTGAAAGTAAACACTGTGAACATCAAAATTGTTGTGCGTAATGTTTTCCATTTACTAGCACAACCAATATTACATCATGTTGTGTTTTCTGCATCAAAGTACACAATTGGCAAGGTCTATTGAAATTACAAACAGAATAGCACAAGAAAATGTTAGGGCTGTACAAATCCGATAGCCCGACGCCCGGGACTAGTCCAAATCAAAGTCGGGCATATCACTTTTTCAAAGGTTTCAGTCCCGGACTAGTCCAATTTCAAAACAAGAGGCCCAAGAGGGCCTGTGGACGCTCTACTGGCTAAAACAGCTCTTATAGATTTAGATAGATATAGCTAGATATAGCTCTCTTGTCTTATAGATTTAACAAAGGAAAATACAATATAGCGTTTTTCAACAAATCAAGGGCCATAACTCTGTTATTACTAAAAAAAATTGGCTGGTTTTCGAAATTGTCCAAGATTTCATTTATATACCGAGCTTTGCATAACTAGACATCATACTGAGGCTTCCTGCCAAATTTCGTAGAAATCCAACAAGACGTTTAAGAGGAGTAGCGCCGACAAGAAATTTAAAACAAAAATGTCAAAGGGCCATAACTCCGTCAAAAATCAGCGAACTGGAACAAAAGCGTGATATGCACAACTAGACATCTTACCGATGCTTCCTGCCAAGTTTCGTCGAACTTCAACAAGGCATTTAGGATGAGTAGAGCCGACAAGAAAGTGTCAAGTGGCAACTAATTAAACAGATAATGAAAAAAATAATCCAAACAAATAAATAAATAATTCCAAAAAAATTCCAAAAAAATGAAAAAAATATGAAAAAAATTCCAAAAAAAAAAATAAAATTAAAAAACTGTTACCCCCGGGGCGCGTCCAAATTTGACACCAGGGTCACCATTTGAACAAACTTGGTAGAGGACCACATGTAATACATGACAGCTCTGTGCCATGTGGTTCCAGAGAAGAAGATTTTTTTCAGTTTTTGCCTTTACAAGCCTAAGTAAAACTGTGACCCCCAGGGTGGGGCCAAATGTGCCCAATGGGTCACCATTTGAACAAACTTGGTAGAAGACCATAAGCTTATAGCAAATGCAAAATATTAAACCTCTGGCTCTTGCCGTTCCAGAGAAGAAGTTTTTTTTCAGTTTTTCCCTATACAAGCATTTATGTAAAACTGTGACCCCCAGGGCGGGGCCAGATGTGACCCCAGGGTCACCATTTGAACAAAATTGCTTATAGCAACAGCAAAATATAAAACCTCTGGCTCTTGCAGTTTCGGAGAAGAAGATTTTTTAAGTTTTTCCCTATACATGTCTATGTAAAACATGTGACCCTTGGGGCGGGGCCAAATGTGACCCCAGGGTCACCATTTGAACAAACTTGGTAAAGGACCATAAGCTTATAATAAATGTAAAATATCAAACCTCTGGCTCTTGTAGTTTCCGAGAAGAAGATTTTGAAAAAAAAATCCTATATAAGTCTATGTAAAACTGTGACCCTCGGGGCGGGGACAAATTTGACCCCAGGGTCACCATTTGAACAAACTTAGTAGAGGACCATAAGCTGATGCTACATGTTATACATGAGAGCTCTGTGCCATGTGGTTCCAGAGAAGAAGATTTTTTTCAGTTTTTCCCTATACGAGCCTATGTAAAACTGTGACCCGGGGTGGGGCCAAACGTGACCCCTGAGTCACCATTTGAACAAACCTGGTAGAGGACCACAAGCTTATAGCATATGCAAAATATTAAACCTCTGGCTCTTGCAGTTTCAGAGAAGAAGATTTTTTAAGTTTTTCCCTATACATGTCTATGTAAAACATGTGACCCTTGGGGCGGGGCCAAATGTGACCCAAGGGTCACCATTTGAACATACTTGGTAAAGGACCATCAGCTTATAGTAAATGCAAAATATCAAACCTCTGGCTCTTGTAGTTTCCGAGAAGAAGAATTTTTAAAAAAAAATCCTATATAAGTCTATGTAAAACTGTGACCCCCGGGGCGACGACAGACGAGGGGCGATGGACGACAGACATCACACCATCCCATAAGCTCTGCTGGCCCTTGGCCAGTAGAGCTAAAAAGAGAAAGTCGGACGTGTCACTGTTTGAAAGATTTCAGTCCCAGATTTGTCCAATTAACAATGTCGGCCACCTGTCATAAAACAACCCAGCACACTTCTCAACGTAATCCTTTAATTGCAAACGCTTATGTAATGCAATTAGCATCCATAGCGGAGATCAGCGATGACCCGAGGCAATTTTATCAACCATCAAACATGCCGAAAGTCCCGCCTCCAAATTACTTTAATTGACAGTCGGCATTATCAACATTATCCAATCAATTGAATCAATCTATTTTAATCCAGACCCGCTAGCCAATGAAACGACTACTACAGGTAAATCACCTGTTCGTCACGTGGTTAGCTAAAAATGGCGATAAACTCAAAACACATACACTAACGCTTTGATTAATTAGCAATCAGGCCGACAAAAATCTTTCGATGAGAAAAGAAACTAAGGACATTTGATAATGGAAGCATGTTTGATATGAAACGGTAGGTGTGATTTATTGTTGTTTCTCAGTGTATTGTTGAGCGTAATTGTACCAGACATGAACGGCGGGTGGATTAACGGATTGTGCAGTTTGTGTTAGTTTTCTAATTACGTTCGAAGAATTGTCAAAAAAATGCTAGGATCAACTAGACATCAAGAGCAACATTCCTGTGAAGTTTCATGAAAATCCATCAAGTAGTTTCAGAGGAGTAGTCGCTACAAATTGTTTACTATACTCCATGTAAACAAAGATGGCCACTGGCGCCCATGTTTAATGTCGATTCAAAATAATTTTTGACAAGGATCAACATCATGTCATGTTGATCATTTTAGAAAAAGTCCCATATCAATATCACTTACAGTTTTGAAGAAGTAGTCGCTACAAACTTTTACGTCGAATCAAAACGATTTTTAACAAGGACCAACATCATGTCAGGCTGATCATTTTAGAAAAAGTCCCATATCAAATCACTTATAGTTCTCATGAAGTAGTTGTTACAAACTTGTATTTTAAAAATCTGTTTTTAGCTTTGGTGACCATCTTGGATTTCACATCAACATCAATTTTTGCTAGGATCAACTAGACTTCATGAGCAACATTTCTGTAAAGTTTCATAAATATCCATTCAGTAGTTTCAGGAGTAGTCGCTACAAATAAAAGTTTACGGACAGACAGACGGACAGACGGACGCCGCACCACCACTGATAAGTCGAGCTAAAAATCTGTTTTTAGCCATGGCGGCAATCTTAAAAAAAAATCTGGGATCAATTACACATCAAGAGCAACTTTCCTGTGAAGTTCCATAAAAACTTGTCAAGTAGTTTCAGAGGAGTAGTCGCTACAAGTTTTTACTATATAAATCTATGTAAACAAAGATGGCCGCTAGCGGCCATGTTTAAAGTCGTATCGAAATAAATTTCGATAAGGATCAACATCATGTCATGCTGATCATTTTAGAAAATGTCCCATATCAATATCACTTAGTTTTCAAGAAGTAGTCGTAACAAATTTATTTATTTTAAATCTATTTTAGCCGTGGTGGCCATTTGAATTTCCGGCCAGCCTGACATCAAGAGCAACATTCCTGTGAAGTTTCATGAACATCCATCAAGTAGTTCAGAGGAGTAGTCGTTACAAGTTTTTACTATATAACTCTATGTAAACAAAGATGGTCACTGGCAGCCATGTTTAACGTCGAATCAAAATAATGTTTGACTAGGATCAACATCATGTCATGCTGATCATTTTAGAAAAAGTCCCATGTCAATATCACTTATCATACTTAAAGTTTTCAAGAAGTAGTCGATACAAACTTATTTTTTAAAAATCTATTTTTAGCTGTGGCGGCCATCTTGAATTTCTGGCCGATCTGAAATTTTGCTAGGATCAATTAGGCATCAAGAGCAACATTCCTGTAAAGTTTCACCGAGGAGTAGTCGCTACAAATAAAAGTTTACGGACAGACAGACGGACGGACGCCGCACCACGGCATAAGCTCTGCTGATCTCTGATCAGTCGAGCTAAAAATAGTTAAAATATTGAATGTGATTCACAGACAACGAAAAAGTCAAAATCATCTAGTAGTGGATAAAAACCAAAACTATGATGTAAGCAAACGTGACAGGACTTTTAAACAACACTGGTTAGATACCTTCTCATGGTTAGCATGTGTATCATGAGGATGATAACAAGATGTTTTGTAAATTCTGCAAAGCTTATCCCAAGCTTACCACAACCAACTGTAGCCTTGTACCCGTGTTTGTGTCTGGCTCAGACAAGAACCTCATAAAGCGTGTGCATCCCAGTATCTACAAGAAGCTGTCAAAATGTCAAGTTATACACATCACAAGGTTAAAGAAACACATCGACACAACCTATTACTTACATAACACTAAACTTGAGTCTACCTCCTCTGCAAAATACTTAGGCCTCACTATTGCAGAGGACTTACAATGGAACACACACATCAACAACATCACCAAAAAAGCAAATCAAACATTAGGGTTCTTAAGGAGAAACATCAAGGTTCATTCTGAAGATCTAAAGTCCATGGCCTATAAAACTCTTGTCCGCCCTCAGCTGGAGTACTGCTCAAGTATCTGGTCACCTCATACTGAGACTGCCATAAACCAGATCGAGGCCGTACAGCGCCGGGCAGCACGCTGGGCAAAACACGACTACAGACGGACCAGTAGTGTCACTGAGATGCTCCAGTCCCTTCAGTGGAGAAGACTAGACCAAAGACGTATCGACAGTCGACTCTCACTTTGTTACAAGATCACAAATGACCTGGTAGCTATCCCTCTAGAAGACTACATGACACTGACGAACAGACAATCCCGACATTCACACTCGCTTGCTTTCAAATTAATTGACGCAACCGCTGACTACTACAAATTCTCCTTTTTCCCCAGAACAGTCTTCCACTGGAATTCATTAGCTCCTGACATCCCTATATTACCCAATATAGAACAGTTCAATTCTGCAGTCAGCAGAATTGAACATATCTCACCATAAATTCAATGTTTGTTTTTATTTTTAAACCTAACATCCAAAAACTTCAATGTTTTTCTTAAATTTCTTTTATATATATTTTTAAAATACTAACAGTCTTTGTCGGTATGACGACGCATGCCTAGGTCCCCAGCAGGGGTTTGGCATTAAAGGAAGATAGATAGATAGATAGCTGAGAAGACACTCCAGGATGCTCCTCTGTGTAGCATGATTCTTACTAATGCTACTGTTTCACCCAATAAAAGCCTACAATCCATACAACTGAAACATACATTAACTGTCTGAATAGTAAATAAGGATTGTTTCATATACTGTGTATAATGAATTATAATGAGTATCCAAATCCGTTAAAATAATACGAAGTTTTAACATATTGAGAAATCGAAAGAATTCAGGACTTGACGTGTCCATTTGTTGGGACTAATGACAATTTTTTTGGGACTAGTCACTTTTGACAGGGCGACTAGTCTCGGACTAGTGGCTAAAAAAAATATTTGTACAGCCCTGAATGTACTGATACGCATTTTTTAACAGGTCCCCTTGCTTATACAAGTTAAAGGGAGAGTGCTCTACCAACTGAGCTAACCACGATATCGGGTACTTTCCATCAGGTATACAATATCACCACACTATTCCCCCTTTTAACTTTTATAAGACTGATCCAGCTCTTCTGATCTCTCTGACCACATTATTATTCTAGTCGCCAATGGTGTTGTAAACCATTTAAACCAAGCTAAACAAATGTGGCCATTACGCAACTCAAACCCGGGACACCTCGCTTACAGGGCTTGCTCTACCAAATCATGAGGTAACCCGAACACTGGGTACCAAATATTACCATAATCATATAGTGTCTATGGGTGGCTATGTACCGTGACTCGGCATGGGTCTGTCAAAATATTATCACTTTATCATTTACAATACTATAAAATACTTATAAAATTAAAAAATATACAATACCTTGTATGCATGTTTGGGTTTTGGTGCTTTTGATGGCAGCCTATCTATCCCATTATTAGTCCGATAAAAACAAATCCGTCCATTGGAACTCATTTCCACTGTCGTTTCGTCCTTGAAGATGACGTTTTCAATTTTTTCTCCTGAGGCTAACATTCGCACTGCATAATCAAACCGTTTTCCAACATTTATATTACTAATTAACTGACAGTTTTTTCTGGGGTTTTCCGTTCCAGCCATATTTTTGTCTAGTAACTAACACATTTACGTGATACACACACATTAAATTCGACTTAAAGTCTGCCTTGAATTTGTCGCGACGTCAGTTCTGTATTCCCTTCCATTCACACATTAATGAAAGCCTCATGGATGTGAAACATTGTCCTGCCTGCAGTTCGAGATCGCGGATTTCTCTCAGAAATGACAGTAGCCTGAGTAGGCCTCCGATTCAACAGAAAACGAACTCCTCTGGCAGAAAAACTAACATGATGATTTACACATAGAAAGTCCGAAATCTAGTTACTAGAAAATCCTTTCTTATTTAAATCAAACACAGTTTTTCTTAAAGTCACTGGCAAACGAGATCTCGGTGGCATTTTTGACAGTAAGTAGGCTAAAGTTTAGAATCAAACTGGCTAACTTAGTCTATACTCTATTCAACTGAGAGACTACATCTGAAGCCTGAAGACTCGCCATTTTGCATCGTTCTGTGTTTTGATTGGTCAAACGGACTACGATGCAAAAAAAACGCGTTTCATCGTTTGTAAACGGTAAGCAAACGTTTTCAAACGTTTTTAGGTCAGCTTTCGTTTACCCGTTTTGAAACGGATTAAGGAAAACGAACGAACGATCGTTTAACGGGTTTGCAACGGCCGCGAAACGTAAAAACTCGGTAATAAAACGCTGCCAGGTCTATAAATTACTTTTCTAGTTTAAAAGTATTTCGAGATTACAATAATAGCATTTGCCAAGTTGTTTCTGAATCTGAATCTGAATCTGAATAGATACGTCGAAGTAACCAATACTGGCTTTTATTCAACGGGTTGGTGTGCGCGTAAAATTTAGTCTGGTAATGTTAATTCACGTTTGAAGCTTTCGATGGTCTGTTGGTTCACAATATTGTCACTGAGTTTATTCCAATCTATCACTGTTCTTGGGAAGAAAGAGTATTTGAAGTTATCACTTTTTGTCTGTATTAATTGGAAACACTTTGTGTTATTGTTCACTTGGTTTGCAACAATGTTTTTATGTATGTAGTCCTCGTATTTCTTAGCTCTAATTGTTCGTTTAGGCCTAAGGGGATTTAGATAGTGTTCAATATTAATAGCTGGGACGTGCCCTTCCACCACCTTGTACAGGAACGTCAGCCGCTGGTGGCGTCGTCTTTCTTGTAGTGGGGCCAGTTCCAGGTCCTTCAGCATGGCGGTCACACATCCATCTTGTCTGGATCTGTAATCCTTCTTGATGAAGCGTGCGGATGATCGCTGTATCCGCTCTAGCTTGTCTATTTCGCCTTGCTGATAGGGGTTCCAGATAACACACCCATATTCCAGTTTGGATCGAATCAGTCCGAGGTAGGCGTTCTTCCGGCAGCTAGAAGGACAGTGCCTTAGGTTTCTTCTCATGAATCCAAGGGTAGAGTTAGCACGTTTGGTGATTTTCGATATATGTGTAGTCCATTTCAGGTCATCAGAGAATGTAATTCCAAGGTAAGGACTTTCTTGAACTTGTTTTAGAATATCGCCGTCGATGGTGTAAAAATAGCTTGACTTCTGTTTGCTGCTGAGGAGATAGCATTTCTTGGCGTTGAACTTCATACCCCAATCATGCGCCCATTGTTGTAGATTTTTGAGGTCTAATTGGAGGAGTTCGTGGTCTTTGATGGAGTTAATAGTTCTGTATAATAGACAGTCATCCGCGAACAGGCGTATGTGGGACTTGACTCTCTCGGGCAGGTCATTGATGTGGCAGAGGAACAGCAGAGGCCCTAACACCGTGCCTTGGGGTACGCCGATCCTACTGGGACGTGTCGGGACTTCTCACCTTCCACCACCACGCACATTTCACGCTGTTGGAGGAAGTTGGCAATCCAGTCGAGTAGGGGGCCCTGGATACCATAGTTCTCTAGCTTTAGGAGAAGTCGTTGGTGGGGGACGGTTTCAAATGCTTTGCTGAAGTCCAGTATCATTGTGTCGACCTGTTTATTCTTGTCATAGTAGCCGCGTAGATCGTGAGCTGTGACATGAGCCAGATGTTGGTTTTCTTGGCCTTTTTGAAGATCCTAGCTTTCCGCTTGAGCTGTCTTTTTACTTCTTTTGTGATCCATGGTGTTGCGTTTCTTGAAGTCTTCATTTTGAACAATAGAACACAAGTGGACTAAGACATAAGACACGTCATGACATTTCAAAGCTGAGGAGTCAGTGGTAGTTTAGTACAGACGTTACATTAGTATACCAGTACTACGTAAACCCAATAGAACACAAGTGGACTAAGACATAAGACAATATTTCAATATGATAGTGACGGTCAATGAAAATGAACCAGTAGATTATATTGATGTTACATTTTATTTCTAAGTAATATTATTAGAAAAATCAAATACCGATTTCTCAAAATTCCTAACCATGGTGCATAATGTTCGATTAAAGTCAGACGGCTAGAAAACAAAAGTCACGCATCATGATACCGGGTATATCTAACCGTTTTAACGTTCCTATAAAGTCATCCCGACATCATGTTATTCAAGCAAGATAACACCAGGCCACATTCAGCTAGAGTTACAAGTGACAGTATCTTCATGGAATAACATGACGTGGGGATGGTTTCTAGAGGAAAGGTAACACCGTTGGACAAAACCGGTACTGAGATGTGTTACATTTTTATCCCTGTGATTTTAATTGAACACTATATATATACATATTTTTGTTTTAACCTTTAATAATTATGGACATTATACAGAGATTATATATAACCCAGTATAATTGTGTTCGTTTTAAGTATGTTTTCATAGAAAGTACTAATGATCTATTTTAAGTTATGTTTGTTATTCAATTAACCGTTTCTCTATACAGAAGTAAATCCCCTAAGTATTCTTTTTTGGCATTTGACACGTATGAATTCACGTGACGTAAATAATGACGTATAATAGACGTATATATATAATTATTATATAACCTATAAATAGACGCGTTTTCATTGGCTAAAAAGTAATTTTTTAGAAAAAATATCTAGCGATATTGACCTGTTTTTTTCTGATATTGACCAGTTTTATAAATAGTAACAGGGGAAGACCGGGGAATCCCACGAGCCGCCTATTAATATCATTCGCCTTTATCCGTACGCTACGGATAAATTGAGGGTTATATAATAAAACAGTTATGGACTTTTCAGCTGTTATACATGATGTTGATATGTACCAAAAAATCATTATTGACCTCGGCTATCGCCTCGGTCAATAATGATTTTTTTGGTGCATATCACATCTTGTATAACAGCTGAAAAGTCCATAATTGTATATTATATAACGTGTAATTGACATTGTACGTACGCGGATGTTGTTTAGTTTCAAATGTTCGTTGATTCCTTTGAATTTTAATGATTAATGTATTATTTACAAGTTGAGTATCAGGGAAATTGTTAAATGCTTGAATAAAACAATCAATAGATCTGCAGTAAGTTTAATCATGCTACTTTTCCTCCTTGGTTTCTATAAGTTAACCGTTTACATGTGCACTCATGAATTTAGGGGCGAGGAGAGGCATGTGGGTGGGTGTGTGGCAGGAGGGGGATGGTGCGGGTGGTGGGGGCATTTAGCATTTAGAATGTTTGTTAAATACGTGTGTTATTTCTACATGCAATTTCTTGCGTTTTAGGGCATATATCCAAGACAAGCTTTTCAGTTTTAAGATATTTTTTTATCAATAATATATTATTTATCGATATTGAGGTTGTTTATATGTAAAGTACATAGTCACAGATAGCTGTATCAGTGTCGGGAACTTAACATCTAGATCTATATAAAATTTAAAAAAAATGAACATGTTATTTGTTGAAAACAAACATTATCCTAATCTCCTTTGCACTGGTTATAAATTACTATGTACTATTCTGGAACGAAGTGGTAAATACGTCCTCTGACAAGGGAGCGTAACTTAGTTTCTATATGTATGAAACCCCAGAGTAAATGTTTTGTTTTCAACAAATAACATGTTCATTTTTTTTTTTTTTTTTTATAATTATTTTTTGTTTCGATCCCAACACTCATACAGCTACCGGTGTACATAGTAAGTACATTCTCTCAATTGTACAGATGCAATGCCTCCAGGGGCGTAGCCATGCATACTCCTGTACGCCCGGGCGTACTCTAGAAAATCGAATGTGAAAAAACAAAAGTGCTTATTTTTTAAAATCAGCAATAAAAATTGAAGTGGGGTAGGGGGTGAGGCACTATTTTTAAAAGCACACTTAATGAACTGAGGCCAGAGCCTCCAAAATCTCGCTCAAATGAAGCCACAAACCTCCGAAATTGCACTCAAATTTCAAAATTTTCTCGGGGCCCCACCAGCTGCAGGGGGACACCCCCTCCCGCACCCTCCCCCAGGGCGTATTCTCCAAAAGGCTCTGGCTACGTCCCTGGCCTCGGTGTTTTTTCCCCTTTTTTTCTTCATTAAATGCAATGCCTCGGTATGTCTCAGCGTAGCTAGTGACACCAAATCCAGTTAGGGCACGGTTATCTCCATTTAGAGCAAGGCAAAGTGTACTGTTACAAAGATTTAGATATGCCAAACTTCGAGTTTCGAGTAGAGAAAGTCGAGTATCGAGTAGAGAAAATCGAGTTTCGAGTAGAGAAATTCGAGTTTCGAGTAGAGAAAATCGAGTCTCGAGTAGAGAAAGTCGAGTTTCGAGTGGTGAAAATCAGTTGTTTTATCAGTGTGCGAAACTGAAGCACATTACGAGTTTACTCTTGTATATGCATATATTAATTGGAACCATGGGAACGAACCAGTTACTCATCCTGATCGCTTCCGTCCGTTTAACAACACACACTTTTCATAAACAGTTAATCGGATTGACACCACTCACTCATTCTACTAGATCCCAATAAGTGCGTGTACCTCAGTAACTATGTGTATACATTGTAGGCTTGAAATTATCGTACTACTCATTGTCCAGTAAGTGCCCGAGGAACTAGATATTTCATTGTTACATGGCCGAGTGTTTACAATCGAGCATGTAGTTAGACTTTAGGCCAAGTCATAAAATACATAGTGAGCTTATTGAAAATCTAAAGAAATTGCACGGATCAATAACACGCGTTTACTAATAATAATATAAAAGGTTATTCTTGCATGCTAAACTGGCATTAAGACACATTACACGTATACATGTTCTTCACGTAATCAGTATTAAAAACTCCTTATAAAAAGCATATATATTTTACACTATATTGATTCTTGTTAAGGTTTTTCATTAGCTCTTCTTCTCAGTCACTCTTCTAACTTCACAGGCAGACATACATCTTAGTCTCTATATGTATGAAACCACTAATTAGTTTCCTCATAGACACCAACTAGTGTCATATATTAATGTGTTTTACTTCGGCTCAAGTATGTATAATGCAGCAGCGTAATTTGCATATAGAAAACTAATTTTCCACTAGAATAATCACCAGAAAAGGTGAGGTGAAAGAAAATTCGTGTTTGTTTACTAAATAGGTCAAGGGTTCAGCTGTTTCCAGTGCTGGTTACTGACAACGTGTAAGCATAGTATTTTAAAGATCCAGTAAAACCTATTAATACGCTTCTTATACATACAACCAAAAAATCGAACAGATATGGGCAGTTTTCCCTTACTTATAATGCCCATTTCCATTAGAATTGGGGGTGTGTTTTTTTAAGGCGCACCAACACATGAAAAGGTTATATGGCGCCTAACAGGCATGAACATGTCAGGCTCATCTTGCATGTACATCGAGATAAAATATGGAAAATGGGCCTAGAACCTTCTCACCCTGAACTGCAGAGTTGCTGCAAATTCTATCGTAGAAACTCCATTTACGCTGGAGCCACGTTATTGTTTGTCTGCCACTACTCTTTTGATGCAAGCGAAATAGCACCTGAAACAATGCAGGGATCATGATGAAGACCTTAAATGAACATGAACAAAAAATGATAAAATGTACATGAATTTGAGGGGGATTCTACCCCCTCTGCCTACCCCTCCACAGGGATCTGCAGTAGCCCTATGCTTTGCCCGAGACCAAACGGGGGCCTAGAAAAAAATAGAAGGGATGTTTACATGTAATTAGTGGTGAGAACTCTACATTTCAACCACAAGTAGGTCACCAACCTTGTCCTACTTATAGTCTGATTAAAGGGACTGAAGACGATTTGGAAGAATTAGTAGTGTTAATTGCCGGGAAATAGCTCTTAGAGCTAATATCAATGCTGAAGTCGGGCAATATGCACTGTCCCCGTGATATTAAGATACATTACTGTTGTGCCGAAATGCAGAGTGAGGACATCCATATCACATGGACACATTCACCGATCGGCCTACACACTAAACACATTATAAAACCAAACAAAGATTTTAATAACGGCCTTTGTTGAAAATTCACACATATCACGTGTACATTCCTAGTACACCATACGTAATCCAGAACGTTGCATAGTATGGCAGTTACGGCAGTTTGTGTTATAGGTAATTTTTGTTTGTTTCAGGTAGTAAAATACTAGCAAGTAAGAAAAATGCTTGCTTAAAATTATACAAGTAAATAAATCTACATAGAGTATTCTACATAAGTCTACACTGTCCATTTCACTGACCTCCTACTTTGAATTATATTATTTTCAGACCTACATGTATGGACATATGCATATGTGAATGTCCGACATGAACATATGTGAATGTACATGGTGGTCATTTTTTTACAGAAAAATTAAACGCAAATGTAAAACAGGCAACACCGCTGCCTCGGTACAGGGTTCTTGCTCTTATAAGAACCCTGCTAGGCTAGGGATGACTATTTCGCCTTTGGATCAAATAATACATTTAGCCACTTGTATTGAAACAACTTCGGAAAGAGATATCTCCAATTATACAGGTAACCTTTCAGAGATCTCTAGACTCGGGTCGAGTCCCTAAAGATTGAAATGTCCTCTCTTAAAAAACGGTGAGATATGCGACGCTACCAACTATCGCCCTATATCTCTGACTTGTATCCTTTGTAATGTACTTGAGCATGTAATTGCATCAAATATTGTCTATCATTTACAAAACAAATAACATTCTTTATGACCTGCAGCATGGTTTCTGGTCCAAGTCTGATAATGCCGATGGAATACTTGCTCCAGAACTCAGTGCCAACAGACAGACTTTATTTACTCGATTGTAGTAAGGCATTCGACAAGGTAAACCATAACAAACTCATGATCAAACTCCATCAGTATGACATCAGGAATGAAACCCTACAATATTGTCTAACCGAGTCTAGTAGGTACTCCTGGAAAATGATGAGTCCGATTCTGTCGATGTAACATCAGGGGTAACCCGAGGTTCTGTATTGGACCCGATTCTTTTCTTGACTTATATCATTTATATCAACAACCTTCCGCATAACATTAAGTCCAATGTAAGATTGTTTGCAGACGATACCGCAGTGTGGTTCAACGAAGAACAGCAAAATGGGTACATATATAATGATTTTTCATAAAGAATCAATCAAAACTGCTATGCTTAATGACCTTAAATGGTGGCACCCCCTATACGACCGACGTTCTGCAACCCAACTTTGTTCTTCAAAATTGTGGATTAGTTGCTATAAACATGCCACCATATGTCAATCATCCTGTGGGATTATCCAGAATGCAGCATTCATTATACTTCCAGCAGAGACATGCACGAGTAGACTATAACAAGTATTATTTTTGTACTAGTAACGTGCATCTAACATTGCTATGCTGTCCAGTTTAAATTCTTTCAAACTTTCAGTTTGCACTGTCAGTCACCAGATGCACTAAATTTGTAAACACTGCCTTCCTTTTATATTGTAAAGCCACCTCGTTCTTATCAGACTATTTAACAAAGGTAACAATTTCATCTTTATTTCAACTTCACCTTTGATTTTTGTTTCTGTTTTTCTTATCATCTTCTAGATACTCCACAGACATATTAATAAATTTGTTATTAGGTCTGTGGATACTCACAACCAAACGGCACGCTCTTATTTCCTGCACATTATCATCGAAAGAGGGTGTAACTACGTATGTAACAGTATAGATAGATAGGTATGATATATATATAGATGGATGGAATATATATAGATGGATGGATGGAGGGAGGGAGGGAGGGAGGGAGGGGTGTACCCTTGATATGTTTAGTAAACAAACACGAACTTTTTTTACATGTTTTGTGATCCCACCTTTTCTGGTGATTTTTTAAATGCAAAACTACCTTTTCTGTAGGAAAATTACACTGCTGCATTAGTTGAAGTTGCAGCAAATACACATGAATATGTGACATTTTAACACTGGCTTCAATAGGGGAAATAATTGGCCTGGTTTTATCCATTGCAGGTGAAGCTAACGTCCTACCATTTCACCACAAAAGCTAGCTCTATGAACAGAAAGTTACAACGCGCATACACCTATCTATTATAACCATGAATGAGTCCAATATTCACAGATAATCAAATCCACTTTTTTTGACCTAAATAATTTTTTTTATTATTATTATTGTTATTATTTTTATTTTTACCGGAAAACAGTCACAATTTATTAAATAGCACCGTACAACCATCACAACGCCGGCGTTAACGATTGAAGACAGTGTAGTCTTTTCGCTCACTATATCGACACTTTTCGCTCACTATATAAGGACACATTTCGTGTAATTGAATCATACGCTGGACTTGTTCAACGTATACTGCTGTCTCAGAGATTCGAATTGCTTCAATTTGTATACTAGTATCTTGTTTGTTATTTAGTTTAATATTTACATACTGTTTCGGTATGTTTTTTGCTTGGGTTGCCTCGACGATGGAAAGGATGTTGGAACGGGTTTCGGTCTGGACCGGCAACTTGTGCCACCAGCTGTGGCACAAGGTAGGATGTTTTATTTTTATCAAATGTATTATTATTATTATTGAGGTCGCACCACACAGGCCTAGTGTTGTCAAATATGTGGTTTACACATTCAAAAACGTTGTCAAAGAGTTTACACACTTGATATACTTCAAAACCAGTTTGTTGAGCCAGTAAAGGTTTGGCGGGATTTTTTTTATATCTCCAGAGACTGGCAGAGTGGGCGGGGGAGAGGTCCGAATATTTGTTTAGCCACCTCGGTATGTTGCCAAATTATGTTTCGACTTCCCAACATATGCTGCTGTCATGGGAATTTTCTGTCACCGGCATAAATGTGACACGTGTGTAATCACGCTCGCACGCATTCATTCTACAGAAAAATTGACCTATTTTTTTGCTGGCGATATCTTGTAAAATATAGTACACCTATACAATTGCTCGGCCCCAAAATGCACGATTTTTTATTTCTGGGATATTGAAATGTGCGTTCAAATGTATGTTAAAAATCAGACCGACTCTAAATTTTGACACAAACATGAAATTAAAAAAAGTTCAATCTGGTAAATATTTGTTAAATGTGTTTTAAATTGCAGATATTGGATAAATAAAGAATTTAAGCATAAATACATGTTGTAAAATCTGTTCTATCTCTATGCCACGAATAAAATCATTACAATGGGACCCTATGAAAAATTAATTGTGGTGTGAGACGTTAAGTAAGAGCAGCAGAATGGGTATCTTTTATTCATTATTCTTAAGGCATTGCGCTTTAGAGCTGCAGAATGGCATTTTCATTCGTCATCTCTAAGGTATTGCGTTTTAGAGCTGCAGAACAGGTATCTTTCATCCTTCAATGCTAAGGCATTGCGCTTTAGAGCTGCAGAACATGTATCTTTCATCATTCATCTCTAATGCCTTGCAATTTAGAGCTTCAGAACGGGAATTTTCATCATTCATTTCTAAGCCCTTGCGCTTCAGAGCTGCAGAACGGGTATCTTACGTCCTTCACCTCTAATCATTGTTTGTGTATCTGTGAACGTTCCAGACATGTTATGACACAGTTAACACGGTTATTCAGAAATCCCGTCTGTGTATGTACTATCTTCATATTGCAGGAATTAGCTGAAATTTTACTTGATACCATGTTTAACTAAGAATTAACTATATTTTCAAAACCAATACAGGTATAAGCATAACTTTAGCTTTATTTTACAGCTATTGTCTTGTAAAACAAACACATATCAATGAAGACAGACTACTTTGAAACAAATGTTAAAAGTAAAGCGAGAGACTGATACTTTTCCTGGAAAATCAAAATTTTGACTTGGTAACCCTGAGTTTGATTTTATTATTTTCAGCATTTTCTCAATAATTATTTCTTAAAGATCATTTGTATGCTATATTCAGATGTAGAGATGCCTTTTCATGTATATATGAAAGTTTCAGACATAGCTGATCGCAAATGACCAGGAAAATGCAAAATCCCTATCACTATTGTAGATTTTCAAAATATTACTCGATTTACTCGGCCTGAATTTCGACCAATTATTCAAGTTTTAGTGACCTAAAAAAACTTGAATAATTTGAAAACCAATAAACATGGAATCAAAATTGTAGCACTTTTCAGCTTGTAATTGATTTATATACATTTTCAGTTATTATTGAGGTGATCATTAGAAAAAAATTCACCTGAAGTAAGAGCAGCAGAAGGAGTATCTTTTATTCGTTAGTGTAATGAAAAAATGCCGTTGGAACTTGGTAGTTTATTGAACAGTTGCAGGATTACTTCCCTTGTCTTGGAAGATGCCATTTGGGGTGATACTATTCCCCGGTCGATTTAATATATAATGTTAATACCAGTCAAATTATTGTGAAAAAACACCAATATTCAACACTTAATTAAACTACTTTCTTTCTTTTTTACAACATTTTTTTTAGTGATTATGGAAAAATGAATACATGTATAAGACATATATGTCATTAAAACATCTGAAACATCAACACACTCATCACATTTGCCACCCCTTTTCAACCGGGTTTTAACCGGGAAGTAACCGGGAAATCGACCGGGGAATAGTATCACCCCGCCATTTGCACATTCATATGGAAGCGCGCGCGCGGTTGAATGGAATGGCGATTCACATACAACACCGATTCAATGAGCAAAAGCTTTACTCTATGTGATCTGTAAACGGGACTGGATAAAAACTATAGTAAATAAGCTGAACGGAACCATACGCCGTTCACTGGAAACAAACAAGTGGAGGTCATCCATTTACAAATGTTATTGGATGGAAAATAAACAGAATTTAATCAAAGCCGCGGTAGTTTTGTAAGTTTGAATACTTTAGATTAGCTAACATCATATTATGTCAAATATATAATGCATTACTGTTATATGTAGCCAACTGTTGTTAAGTGGTCTTTAACTAAGAGGTTGAGGATATATTGAATCAATTTGCATAAATGTGCATGAAAAATGCAGGGTTTTAAAATAGTCACACTGTAAATACCTGAATTTTGACAGTAATCTTGGCTGAACAGCAAGGATAAAGACCGAGTTTATCACCTACCAGAAGTTAGATGTCTGTCAGATTTCTGGTCACTGATTGGTCAGTTTATTTTGATGATGTTTTATCAAAATTATGAATTTGCATAAATGTGCATGAAATATGCAGGTTTTAAAAGAATCACAATGTAGATACATTAATTTAAATAGTAAACTTGGTTGAACAACAAGGATAAAGACCAAGTTTATCACCTACCAGAATGTATTGTGTATCAATCGTGAACGCTCGGCCAATCCCGCCATTCTTCGGGATCCCATCTCGTTCACAATTTGCGTTGAGTGTTTTTTACAAATTAATACAATGCCGATGAAGGTTTCATCACTGCTTTCATGTAAATAAACTATTGATGGAGCACTCGGCTGAATAACAATGCAACAATTGGATGATAACTTTGATTTTGAAAGCAAATTTGTTTTGGTGGGAATCTAAGGCGCGATGACCTAACCAATACGTAACCAAGTTGAAGCAGACACAGTAGCCACATTTAAGAAAAGACCACTGGCAGATCACTACAGAATATGGGATACAAGAGGCAGATTGCCTTTTCCTTAAATTCCCATTAAAATATAAGTAAATATAATTCGGCCCCTTCCCCTGCTCCGGCTTACTGGTCCTGGCAAAATAGCCTACCTGTTCTTTTCCCCATTGACTGCTAAACATCATTTCTCTTACTCCATATTATTATTTTTGGGATACATTTAGACCGTTTATCAAAAATATACCTTTTTTTAAAATTAAATCTGCCTAATACACTGTTGCCACAAATTTCCAAATTACACTATTTTTTCCACATTATCTCGAAAATCTAGCTTGTTTTCCCTATTAAAGGACCTGGACCTCTTCCCCTATTTCTGAAAAAAAAAAGACCGGTATTGTTGCCTCTATTTGAAATGGGTACACCTCTACACCCATGGTATTGAAATAGAAAAAAAACATCAGAATGAGATTAATAGCACAGACTTGGGACGCACATCGGAAGAAAAGTTTGCTAAGATAGTCTGAAAAGTCTAATGTTAACCAGTGTTCGACACTAACTTTTTGGACCTACTAGCCCCGGGGGCTAGTTGGTTTGGAATTTCACTAGCCCCCCTTAATTTCTACTAGCCCTGCTACCAACGGTACCAAATCCTCATTGTATATTGATTTGACGGGGTTGGTTATAAAATAACAACACAAATCAGATTCAAAATGTGTGACATCGCTGACAGCACCCTCCGTCACAATAACCGGATCTCGTGGCAGTCTGCACCTCTGTTAAGAAAAGTAACATACTGTGATGATTATTATTTTAATTTATTATAGTATTTCTGAACAATGTACATGAGAAACACAGCAATTAGAAATTATTATGATAGAGTTTTTTGTTTTTTGGCTGGTGGAGAAAGCCCCAAAAATCGATCTATGTTTGCACCGTTTATAGCACGTTCATAATTCGCGGCGTTTTTCGACGGAAGCGGAAACAACTGCTGAAATCGTGGTCATAAAAACGCTTGAGAAAAGCTGTCTAGTTTATAAGGCGTAGTTACAAGCGTTCGTGTGATTCGGTATCGGGCTGGTATCACGCGGTAAACGAAAGCAAAAAGAAAACAAATGTCGTTTTACGCGGACTAAAAGAGCATCAGTTTTAAGCGAGAATCTGCGGAACATTGATGATTAACAGTGCTTGAGATTTTATTTATATAATGCCAACGCAAATTGGGTACGTGTTTGTTCTATAATCTACTAGCCAATCGGGCTAGCTTGACGATCGTACGTGCTAGCCCGACGGTCACTTTTACTAGCCCCGGGCTATCGGGCTAGCGTTAGTGTCGAACACTGTTAACATGTTTTTCTAAGTTATTTTTTGGACAGTCATTACGCTTTTTAGCAATTAAACAAAAACAAAAATTTGGCGTTCAACAAGTGATTCAGTTGGTATGGAAATGGTTGTTAATTGTACCACATCAACAAGGTTTTTGTTTGAGTTACGGGGAAACTTTAAAAAGTTTTTATTTTTTATTTGATGTTTAACCTTTACAGAACATTTTAGGAATTGTATGATGGTCGATTTTTTGTGGTGGAGGCAGACCACCCACTTATTCCTTGGAAGAACCAGTACTGTATAACTCCCGCTTTCCGTAAGAATCAACACTTTCTCACAAGTCGAGCTCCGAGTGGGATTCGAACCCAAATTGATGAGAGGCGAGAAGGTTTCAAATGCAGTGCCTTACCCTTTCAACCACGGTTGCACTATATAGTTATACCTTTTGTTGTTGTATTGGGAAATGCTTAAAAAATCTGTTCTCCTTACCAAAGTTGGAGGGTAAATCACCCGCCTGCTGGATATAAAGGAAACCCCTGCAGCGCTATATTTCATCATAATTAATAATAGTAAGTTCAACATGTTTAAAAGTGAATGGCCACCCTTTTTGTAGTATTATCAATTAACAAATTTAACTTTTAAACATTATATAATATGAACATTTCTTGATAGTTCCAGAGAGAAAAATATATTTAAAACCGCTACTAGGTTTGCATGTAAGCATGTATATATCTATTATTTTGGTTTGGGATTTCTTATAGCATTATGCATCTTAGTCATACTTCAACCTCCACCTCCCTCTTCCCCCCACCCCATCCACAACTATATACGTTTGTATCCTCGAAAACTACTTTACATCTTTACACGTATTCAAAATCACTAGACAACATTATGCAGTCAGGTTCTACAACTGTTGCTTTTATTTTGGGCCCTTTTATACTTAGAAACAACTGGTTACAGTATTGTATGTTAGCTTGTCAACTTGTCTCTTTTGAGTCGCCTTTTGTAAGAAAAATGCAATACATAAGGATCACTTCATCCGTCCGTCACGAAAACTTACCGCTGGCTATAACTTTATCATTTCTTCTTTGCTTCATCAGACTTTCAATATATACTCATCATGACATCAACATGACCTGAGTAAAATATAAAGGTCAGGTCACATGAAGGTCATTATATGGGTTAACTACTCATTTTTAGCTCTACTGATCAGAGATCAGCAGAGCTTATGCCGTGGTGCGGCGTCCGTCGTCCGTCCGTCCGTCTGTCCGTAAACTTTTATTTGTAGCGACTACTCCTCTGAAACTAACTACTGATCAGAGATCAGCAGAGCTTATGCCGTGGTGCGGCGTCTGTCTGTCCGTCCGTCCGTCTGTCCGTAAACTTTTATTTGTAGCGACTACTCCTCAGAAACTACTGGATGGATATTCATGAAACTTTACAGAAATGTTGCCCATGAAGTCTAGTTGATCCTAGCAAAAATGCATGTTGATGTGAAATCCAAGATGGCCACCAAAGCTAAAAATAGATTTTTAAAATACAAGTTTGTAGCGACTACTTCTTGAAAACTATAAGTGATATTGATATGGGACATTTTCTTAAATGATCAGCATGACATGATGTTAATCCTTGTCAAAAATTGTTTTGATTCGACATTAAACATGGCTGCCAGTGGCCATCTTTGTTTACATAGAGTTATATAGTAAAAACTTGTAGCGACTACTCCTCTGAACCTACTTGGCGGATTTTCATGAAACTTTACAGGAATGTTGCTCTTGATGTCTAATAGATCCTAGCAAAATTTCAGGTCGGCCAGAAATTCAAGATGGCCGCCACAGCTAAAAATAGATTTTTAAAAAATAAGTTTGTAACGACTACTTCTTGAAAACTATAAGTGATATTGATATGGGACCTTTTCTAAAATGATCAGCATGACATGGTGTTGATCCTAGTCAAACATTATTTTGATTCGATGTTAAACATGGCTGCCAGTGGCCATCTTTGTTTACATAGAGTTATATGGTAAACACTTGTAGAAACTACTTGACGGATGTTCATGAAACTTCACAGGAATGTTGCTCTTGATGTCTAGTTGATCCTAGAAAAATTTCAGGCTGGCCGGAAATTCAAGATGGCCGCCACAGCTAAAAATAGATTTAAAATAAATAAATTTGTATCGACTACTTCTTGAAAACTGTAAGTGATATTGATATGGGACGTTTTCTAAAATGATCAGCATGACATGATGTTGATTCTTGTCAAAATTTATTTCAATGCGACTTTAAACATGGCCGCTAGCGGACATCTTTGTTTACATAGATTTATATAGTAAAAACTTGTAGCGACTACTCCTCTGAAACAACTTGACGATTTTTTATGAAACTTCACAGGAATGTTGCTCTTGATGTCTAATTGATCCTAGCATTTTTTTAGGTCGGCCGGAAATTCAAGATGGCAGCCATGGCTATAAATAGATTTTCAAGATACAAGTTTGTAGCGACTACTTCTTGAAAACTATAAGCGATATTGATATGGGACTTTTTCTAAAATGATCAGCATGACATGATGTTGATCCTTGTCAAAAATCGTTTTGATTTGATGTTAAACATGGCTGTCAGCGGCCATCTTTGTTTACATAGAGTTATATAATGAAAACTTGTAGCGACTACTTCTCTGAAACTACTAGACGGATTTTCATGAAACTTCACAGGAATGTTGCTCTTGATGTCTAATTGATCCTAGCAAAATTTCAGGTTGGCCGGAAATTCAAGATGGCCGCCACGGCTAAAAATAAATTTTCAAAAAACAAGTTTGTAGCGACTACTTCCTGAAATCTAAATCAATCAGTAGAGCTTCAAGGTCATTGACCTCTTGTTTTCAACATTTACTCATCATGACCATGCTAAAATGTAAAGGCCAAGGTCACACTGAAGGTCATTATATGAGTTAAATACTCATATTTTAAGATAAATACTAATTATTTAGCTCAACTGGCCGCATATGGGATGACGGGTCGTCCGTCCGTCGTCCGCCCGTTAACTTTTGCCTTTTGAACACTCTAGGGCCTTCATTATTAATATTTATGAAACTTTACCAGTGTCTTTATATCAATGAAAGCTCGGACAAGACAAAATTAATTTTAAAATTATTTTTTCTCGTAAGAAACCTTGGTTCTTTTTTCTTTAATTTTGAGCATAGGGGCCCTTGTTGGATCAGTTTTACTTAGAGTTATAGGGAAGAACTTCAAAAGTCTTCTATGACACTACAAGAGATAAAGGTTGATATTTTTTATGTATTATCAGCTTATGGATGAGTTTATGGCTCAAATTTGGCCCGGCCTCAGTGGTCACAGTTTTACGTAGACTTATACAGGGAAAACTTCAAAAAACTTCTCTGAAACTACAGGGGCTAAAGGTTTAATATTTTGTATTTATTATTCAGCTTATGTTTCTCTTAAACATTGTTTAAATGGTGACCCTGGCATCTAATTTGGCCTCGCCCCAGGGGTTCACAGTTTTATATAGACTTATATATATATCGAAAAACTTTAAAAACTTTTCTGAAACTACAAGAGTCAAAAGGTTTAATATTTTTTATTTACAATCTGCTTATGGTCCTCTATCAAGTTGTTTTAATGGTGACCCTGGGGTCACATTTGTAGTATTTATAGTATGTTATAACCCTCACTTGAAATAATATATTTTTTCCCTTCTGTTTATAGTTTTATATATGAAAAAAATTGGATTGGGAATTTTGTCACTCAAACTGGGAAAAAGCATACGTTTTGCTATTGGGAATGGTACTGTTTGGATATTACATGAAATGTCGTGGGTTCTAGGTAGTCCAAATGTTGGTTGTTTGTATTTCACTTTTAAAAAACAGCAGCAAAAAAACGTGCAGTAAGGTCCTAAAATTTTATACAGTATTCGAAAAGTATATTTAAGCGCCTTTGTTATATCGTGGAGATTTGTAAAAACGAGAAGAAACAGAACTATTTATTAAAGAATTGAAATTATAAAGATAAATAAACAGAACAGAAACAATCGCTTAAAATAAACAATTTAAGTAATGATAACTCTGTAATTCAGTTAACAGAAATATAGAAGGAAAAAATAATAGCCCATCTGGGTCTCAAACCACCAATCTTACTTGTTAGCTCTACTGGCCAACGGCCAGCAGAGCTTATGGGATGGTGTGTTGTCCGTCTTCCGTCGTCCGTTAACTTTTCTTCAAACGACTTCTCCTCAGAAACCGCTTGGCTAATTTTGACCAAACTTCACATGGATGATCCTTAGATGAATGCTTTTCAGATTTGTTAAAATTAGGTCAGCGCTACATCCAAGATGGCTGCCATTAACATATATCGTCGAAACCTTAAAAAATCTTCTTCTCCAGAACCGCTGGATAGATTTCAACAGTTTTTCTTTTAAAATGATCGCCAACGCCTAGACTATCAAGATTGTTCAAATAAAGTCCCCGGGGTCAAAAATGGCCGTGCCCCGGGGGTCCAAAATTTGTATATTGAGGTTTTGCATGTTTTTCATATAGACATGTAGGAAACAACTTTAAAAAATCTTCTTCTCTGAAACCACAAGGCACAGAGCTCTCATGTATTACATGTAGCATCAGCTTATGGTCCTCTAATAAGTTTATTCAAATGGTGACCTGGGGTCAAATTTGTCCCCGCCCCGGGGGTCACAGTTTTACATAGACTTATATAGGATTTTTTTAAAAAAAATCTTCTTCTGAGAAACTACAACAGCCAGAGGTTTGATATTTTGCATTTACTATAAGCTTATGGTCCTTTACCAAGTTTGTTCAAATGGTGACCTTAGGGTCACATTTGGCCCCGTCCCAAGGGTCACATGTTTTACATAGACATGTATAGGGAATTCTTCAAACGACTTCTCGTCAGAAACCGCTTGGCTAATTTTGACCAAAAATCAAATGGGTGATCCTTAGATGAATGCTTTTTAGATTTGTTAAAATTAGGTCAGCGCTACATCCAAGATGGCTGCCATTACCATATATGGTCGAAACCTTAAAAAATCTTCTTCTCCAGAACCGCTGGACAGATTTCAACAGTTTTTCTTTTAAAATGATCGCCAACGCCTAGACTATCACGTTTGTTCAAATAAAGTCCCTGGGGTCAAAAATGGCCGTGCCTCGGGGGTCCAACGTTTGTATATTGAGGTTTTGCATGTTTTTCATATAGACATATAGGAAAAAAGTTTAAAAAATCTTCTTCTCTGAAACCATAAGGCACAGAGCTCTCATGTATTACATGTAGCATCAGCTTATGGTCCTCTACTAAGTTTGTTCAAATGGTGACCCTGGGGTCAAATTTGTTCCCGCCCCGAGGGTCACAGTTTTCCATAGACTTATATAGGATTTTCTTTTAAAAAATCTTCTTCTCGGAAACTACAAGAGCCAGAGGTTTGATATTTTACAATTATTATAAGCTTATGGTCCTTTACCAAGTTTGTTCAAATGGTGACCCTGGGGTCACATTGGTCCCGCCCCAAGGGTCAGATGTTTTTACATAGACATGTATAGGGAAAAACTTAAAAAATCTTCTTCTCTGAAACTGCAAGAGCCAGAGGTTTGATATTTTACAATTATTATAAGCTTATGGTCCTTTACCAAGTTTGTTCAAATGGTGACCCTGGGGTCACATTGGTCCCGCCCCAAGGGTCACATGTTTTACATAGACATGTATAGGGAAAAACTTAAAAAATCTTCTTCTCTGAAACTGCAAGAGCCAGAGGTTTAATATTTTGCTGTTGCTATAAGCTTATGGTCCTTTACCAATTTTGTTCCAATGCTGACCCTTGGCTCACATCTGGCCCCGCCCCGGGGATCACAGTTTTACATCAATGCTTGTTTTAAATTTTTTAATTTCTTTATTTTTTATTTTCTTGTTTTTTTATTATTATTTTTTATATTTTTTTTTTATTTTTTTTTTTTAATTATATTATTTTTAATTTTTTTTTTTTTATTTTTTTTTTTATATAATTTTTTTTTTTTAAATATTTTTATTTTTTTAAATTTTTTTTTTTATTTTTTAAATTTTTTTTATTTTTATTTTTTATTATCTCTACTGGCCAACTTGGAAAACCAGCCAGATCGGACCAGTAGTGACGGAGTTATTGCTCTTGATATAGTTAAAAATGCTATATTTTGCCTCTTTAAGACGATAGTCACTCGCTTCATTGATGTCATAAGAGCCATATTAGCCAGTAGAGCGTCCACAGGCCCTCTTGGGCCTCTTGTTTTAAAAATCTGACATCCGCTACTACACCAGGGCATCATATGAAGAGTGAAGAAATATTGTACAGATTTAATCTTCTTGAAGAAGGCAAACATTCATTCATTAGAACAGTTTTACCTGATCCACCTATTCTTTGCATTTCACATGAAAGTGCCCAAACTTCACGGCTAAATACTCGGAATCATATTATATATAGAAGTTTGTTTATTTGCTATCATAGTTTAAATATATATTTTGTGTCTTTTCAGGTGCGGGGGCAGGAGGAGCCCAGTCCGAATCCGTTGTGTCGTCTAGACAGGCCAGTTGTTGTTGTTGGTTGCTCTGTGCCTTTGGTAGAGGTTCCGGCAGCAGCTGTGGTTGTCCTGCCTTGTCCCTCTCACGATATGTCTGTCGGTATCGTTGAGAACGCAGCTGTTGTGGTCCCGCGTTTTCCGCCTCATGGTATCCTTGTGGATACCGTTGAGACTGCAGCTGTTGTGGCCCCGCCTTCTCTGTCTCGTGATATCCCTGTGGGTATCACTGACAACGCAGCAGCTGTCTTAGCCGTTCCTGCTGTCCCTGCACCCCCGGGTATCATGGAGCTCCATGACGTCCCTCTTCCTGCAGGGGTCAGACGGTCCGGTAGGGTTACCCGTCCTCCTGTTCGCCTTGGATTCACTGGAACTCCAGTTGTCCGTCGTGGAAGGGCCATTCTTCCCCAGGATCGCCCTCCTGTTCTTGCCCCAGTCCCCAGGAGGACTATCACTAGGATTGGTAGGGTTTCCCAGCCTCCTGTAAGGTTCTCTTACTAGAGGTGTGGGTTGGGTGTTGTGGGTGGGTGGGTGGAAGAGGGGGTGGTGAAGGGATAGATATGTCCTAAAAACACAAATGTTTCCGTAGGATTCCACGTTATTTGTTACCCGGATACTGGGTACAAGCTATATTTTAAAGACAATAATATATTCAGTTGTACCCAATTGTACCCAGTTGTTACCTGGTGTAGCCCTGTGTAACCATGTATCCAAACTAATGTGCCTTAAATCTATTAATATTGTTTGTTGTACCCAGTTGTTACCTGGTGTAGCCCTGTGTAACCATGTATCCCACACTAATCTTCCTCAAGCCTAATAATATATTCAGTTATACCCACTTGTACCCAGTTGTTACCTGGTGTAGTCCTGTGTATCCATATATCCAAACTACTGTGCCTTAAATCTACCAATTGTACCCAGTTGTTATCTGGTGTAGCCCTGTGTAACCAAAACTAATGTGCCTTAAATCTATTAATATTGTAAGTTTTACCCGGGTGTTACCTAGTGTAGCCCTATGTAACCATGTATCCAAAACTAATCTGCCTCAAGTCTATTAATATTGTTAGCTGTACCCAGGTGTTACCTGGTGTAGCCCTGTGTAACCATGTGTCCAAAACCAATGTGCCTTAAATCTATTAATATTGTTTGTTGTACCCAGTTGTTACCTGGTGTAGCCCTGTGTAACCATGTATCCAAATCTAATCTGCCTCAAGTCTAATAATATATTCAGTTGTACCCACTTGTACCCAGTTATTACCTGGTGTAGCCCTGTGTAACCATGTATCCAAAACTAATGTGCCTTAATCTATTGATATTGTTAGTTGTACCCACGTGTACCCAGGTGTTACTTGGTGTAGCCCTGTGTAACCATGTATCCAAAACTAATGTGCCTCAAGTCTAATAATATATTCCGTTGTACCCACCTGTACCCAGTAATTACCTAGTGTAGCCCTGTATAACCTTGTATCCAAAACCAGATATGCCTTAAATCTATTAATATTGTTTGTTGTACCCAGTTGTTACCTGGTGTAGCCCTGTGTTACCATGAATCCTAAACCAATGTGCCTTAAATCTATTAATATTGTTTGTTGTACGCAGGTGTTACCTAGTGTAGCCCTGTGTAACCATGAATCCAAAACCAATGTGCCTTAAATCTATTAATATTGTTTGTTGTACGCAGGTGTTACTTGGTGTAGCCCTGTGTAACCATGTATCCAAAACTAATGTGCCTCAAGTCTAATAATATATTCCGTTGTACCCACCTGTACCCAGTAATTACCTAGTGTAGCCCTGTATAACCTTGTATCCAAAACCAGATATGCCTTAAATCTATTAATATTGTTTGTTGTACCCAGTTGTTACCTGGTGTAGCCCTGTGTTACCATGAATCCTAAACCAATGTGCCTTAAATCTATTAATATTGTTTGTTGTACGCAGGTGTTACCTAGTGTAGCCCTGTGTAACCATGTATCCAAAACCAATGTGCCTTAAATCTATTAATATTGTTTGTTGTACGCAGGTGTTACCTAGTGTAGCCCTGTGTAACCATGAATCCAAAACCAATGTGCCTTAAATCTATTAATATTGTTTGTTGTACGCAGGTGTTACTTGGTGTAGCCCTGTGTAACCATGTATCCAAAACTAATGTGCCTCAAGTCTAATAATATATTCCGTTGTACCCACCTGTACCCAGTAATTACCTAGTGTAGCCCTGTATAACCTTGTATCCAAAACCAGATATGCCTTAAATCTATTAATATTGTTTGTTGTACCCAGTTGTTACCTGGTGTAGCCCTGTGTTACCATGAATCCTAAACCAATGTGCCTTAAATCTATTAATATTGTTTGTTGTACGCAGGTGTTACCTAGTGTAGCCCTGTGTAACCATGAATCCAAAACCAATGTGCCTTAAATCTATTAATATTGTTTGTTGTACGCAGGTGTTACCTAGTGTAGCCCTGTGTAACCATGAATCCAAAACCAATGTGCCTTAAATCTATTAATATTGTTAGTTGTACCCAGTCATTCCCTGGTGTAGCCTTGTGTAACCATGTATCCAAAACTAATCTGCCTCATGTATAATAATGTACCCAGGTGTTACCTAGTGTAGCCCTGTGTCAACATGTATCCCAAACTAATGTGCCTTAAATCTATTAATATTGTTAGTTGTACCCAGTCATTCCCTGGTGTAGCCTTGTGTAACCATGTATCCAAAACTAATCTGCCTCATGTATAATAATGTACCCAGGTGTTACCTAGTGTAGCCCTGTGTCAACATGTATCCCAAACTAATGTGCCTTAAATCTATTAATATTGTTTGTTGCACCCACCTGTATCCAGGTGTTACCTTGTGTAGCCCTGTGTAACCATGTATCCCAAACTAGTGTGCCTTAAATCTATTAATATTGTTAGTTTTACCCACTTGTACCCAAGTGTTACCTGGTGTAGCCCTATTGCGACTATGTATCCAAACTGATGTGCCCCAAATATATAAATATTGTTAGATGTACCCACATGTACCCAGTTGTTACCTGGTATAGTCCCATTTAACCATGTATACAAACCAACTCTGCCTCAGATCCAATTATTTAACTGATGTCTTTAAAACATAGCTTGTACCCAGTATCTGGGTAACAAATAACATGGAATCCTGTGGAAACATTTGTGTTTTTAGGACATATCTATCCCATCTAGATGGTTGCTCAGAGCAGCTTTAACTCGTAAGATTATAATCAATAGTTAGGCCAGCTAGTTTTTGATATGCATTTTAAATATATTATTCTAGTAGTGGATTTCAAAGTCGGTGGCATGTCCTGCCATAGCGAAATGGTGACCTGACCACGCCCCTCCCACATGTGCCCCACTCAGCCCCACTCTTGTAATAGCAATATTGTGTGAATTATCCATGATCCTTTTAAATCAATTCAAACATAATTTAGTGATTGTTTATGGTCTCGTCACCAAAACTGGGATCAATATTGCTCTATTACTGGGGTTTAGTTTTATAATGGGAAATGTAATTGGGCCCTCTACCCGAGGTACTTAGTAATATGTAGCTTTGCTGTCCAGAGGCCAGCTGAGCTTGTGTGATGGCATGATGTCTCGTCTTAACTCCAACAATTTAAAGTTTTTTGTGTTTTAATGAATCTGTTATTCAGTATCTAATATGCAAGATCATATTGAACATGAATCATACTTGTTTGTTTATTGAGTAATTAAGCTCTATTAGGAATAAGGGTTCTACATATGACCTTAACCTTGATGACCTTGACTTTTATATACTGTGACATTTTTTTGCTATTTAAGTTTGTATCTGATCAGAAACTAAATGCAATAAACATCCAAACTTGGATGGAAGTTGTATAGTGGGAAGTACATCTCATTCCGACATGGTGGTACCACCTTGACTTTCATTTTTATGGGCAGATAACTCGGTTCATATTATGCTGTTGTGTTGAGCTCCAATTTCTCTTAGACGTCTCTGCGGATTTCTTATTTACTTATTATTTATGCAATAATAAATAGTCCAATCCCTCTTAGTCGAGATGTACGTATCTGCGGATATCTTGTTTATTCTTACATAATATAGTCCAATTCCTGTTAGTGGTTCCACCTATGACCTCGACTCATTTTATGGGCAGATAACTCGGTTAATGTTAAGCTTTTGTGTTGAGCTCCAATCCCTGTTAAACAAGAAGTATGAATCCGCAGATTTCTTGTTTACCAATGCTTTACATAATAATAGTCCAGTCCCTTCTAGGCAAGATGTTTACCCATTTTTTACATAAAAATAGTCCAATCCCTTCTAGGTGAGATGTATTTATCTGCAGATTTCTTGTTAATTATTCTTTACATAATAATAGTCCAATTAGGCAGGCTGTTTAAATCTGTGGATTTCTTGTTTACTAACTGTTGACATGATTGTGTTAATGATTTTGTTCGTTAATTGTCATTTAAATCCCGTCTGATCTGTTCAAAGAAAAGGATGCATGATGCATAATAGTCTCTTGAGGTTTTTATAGGAATTTAAAACCGGAGCTTGCTTTGAGTTTTTCTAGGAAGAATCCCTAAGCTATGGTAGTCACTAATATTATAAAGTTTGCTGTTGCAACCCAGCAAATAAAATATGCATATGATTTACTATCTGTTGTCATGGCATGCTAGTTGGATAAACCAACAACCTGAAATAATGTAACCCTGAAGAGGAACTACGATATGATGGTTCTGGGGTGGACAGGGAGACTCTTTCTTTCCCACCAAATCAACCTTAATGCCACTTCTGTTCTCTCAACTTTGAAAGTGACCAAAAATAACCTATATACTGTGTTGAGCTGTTAAGCAACAATTCAATTTATAATCTTATGAAAAATACAAAATAAATAATTTATTAATAATAATGTAATAATTTATTTATTAATTAATAATAATAATTTAATATATAATATATAATATTGTACTAGTATATTCCAAAAAAAATATTGTAGTATTCTATATACTTTAAAAATATAATTTGATCTTTTCAAATTTTTCATTTGAAAAGAGCAAAATAAATAATTTAAAATATACAATATTAATTTAAAATAAATAATAATTTAACATATATAAAATTAATAAAAACATGAATAAAATTAGTTTGGTCTTGTAATTAATTAATGATAAGTTCAAAGGATAAAAATTAAATATGTTATTCATATAGTTAAATTGTTGTTTAACAGTTCTGAACACTATGTAGGCTATATATATAGGTCACCGCCAAGAGAGAGACAGAGAGGGTAAAGAGGAACCCAGGATCACCCTAATTTTGCTATCCATTTGATGATTGATTTACATTATGACTTTGAATAAAAGAAAATCAGATTTCCCCAAATGTCAACAAATCTGATATTAAAAATGAGATAT
>JAWPHD010008299.1:65000-117017 GCA_037043455.1 Cyrtodaria siliqua
TGTGGGATTGGGCATATAGTGTAAGTACTACATACTACATTACATATATTTTTGCTGTCATCTGTAATTTTGTAAAATTGCGAGTTGATTTATCGTGAATATGGATTTAATTGGTACTAACAAGAATGTACAAAACAATAGTGACAGTTCTCACACCTGCCAATAATGATGTTTGCTTTCTTGTCAACACTTACTGTCTGCTAAATTGTTACCCGGATACTGGGTACAAGCTATATTTTAAAATATATAGGTTGTACCCGGTATCTGGGTAACAAATAACATGGAATCCTGTGGAAACATTTGTTTTTAGGACATATCTATCCCATCTAGATGGTTGCTCAGAGCAGCTTTAACTCGTAAGATTATAATCAATAGTTAGGCCAGCTAGTGTTTGATATGCATTTTAAATATATTATTCTAGTAGTGGATTTCAAAGTCGGTGGCATGCCCTGAAATAGCGAAATGGTGACCTGACCACGCCCCTCCCACATGTGCCCCACTCAGCCCCACTCTTGTAATAGCAATATTGTGTGAATTCAAACATAATTTAGTGATTGTTTATGGTCTCGTCACCAAAACTGGGATCAATATTGCTCTTTTACTGGGGTTTAGTTTTATAATTGGAAATGTAATTGGGCCCTATACCCGAGGTACTTAGTAATATGTAGCTTTGCTGTCCAAAGGCCAGCTGAGCTTGTGTGATGGCATGATGTCTCGTCTTAACTCCAACAATTTAAAAAAAATTGTGTTTTAATAAATCTGTTATTCAGTATCTAATATGCAAGATCATATTGAACATGAATCATACTTGTTTGTTTATTGAGTAATTAAGCTCTTTTAGGAATAAGGGTTCTACATATGACCTTAACCTTGATGACCTTGACTTTTATATACTGTCATTTTTTTGCTATTTAAGTTTGTATCGGATCAGAAACTAAATGCAATAAACATCCAAACTTGGATGGAAGTTGTATATTGGGAAGTACATCTCATTCCGACATGGTGGTTCCACCTTGACTTTCATTTTTATGGGCAGATAACTCAGTTCATGTTATGCTGTTGTGTTGAGCTCCAATTTCTCTTGGACGTCTCTGCGGATTTCTTATTTACTTATTATTTATGCAATAATAAATAGTCCAATCGCTCTTAGTCGAGATGTACGTATCTGTGGATATCTTGTTTATTCTTACATAATATAGTCCAATTCCTGTTAGTGGTTCCACCTGTGACCTCGACTCATTTTATGGGCAGATAACTCGGTTAATGTTAAGCTCCAATCCCTGTTAAACAAGAAGTATGAATCCGCAGATTTCTTGTTTACCAATGCTTTACATAATAATAGTCCAGTCCAGTCCCTTCTAGGCAAGATGTTTACCCATTTTTTACATAAAAATAGTCCAATCCCTTCTAGGTGAGATGTATTTATCTGCAGATTTCTTGTTAATAATTCTTTACATAATAATAGTCCAATTAGGCGAGCTGTTTAAATCTGTGGATTTCTTGTTTACTAACTGCTGACATAATTGTGTTAATGATTTTGTTCGTTAATTGTCATTTAAATCCCGTCTGATCTGTTCAAAGAAAAGGATGCATGATGCATAATAGTCTCTTGAGGTTTTTATAGGAATTTAAAACCGGAGCTTGCTTTGAGTTTTTTTAGGAAGAATCCCTAAGCTATGGTAGTCACTAATATTATAAAGTTTGCTGTTGCAACCCAGCAAATAAAATATGCATATGATTTACTATCTGTTGTCATGGCATGCTAGTTGGATAAGCCAACAACCTGAAATAATGTAACCCTGAAGAGGAACTATGGTCGGATGGTTCTGGGGTGGACAGGGAGACTCTTTCTTTCCCACCAAATCAACCTTAATGCCACTTCTGTTCTCTCAACTTCGAAAGTGACCAAAAATAACCTATATACTGTGTTGAGGTGTTAAGCAACAATTCAATTTATAATCTTATCAAAAAAAACAAAATAAATAATTTATTAATAATAATGTAATAATTTATTTATTAATTAATGATAATAATTAGTAGTAGTAGTAGTAGTAGTATATAATACATAGTATTGTACATGTAAATAAAAATATTGTAGTATTCTATATACTTAAAAATATAATTTAAAGAGCAAAATAAATAATTTAAAATATACAATATTAATTTAAAACAAATTATAATTTAAAATATATAAAATAATAATATTAATTTAAAATAAATAATAATTTAAAATATATAAAATTAATAAAAACATGAATAAAATTAGTTTGGTCTTATGAACAGACTCAATAAAACCGAGACTGCTGCTTTATTCTCTTAATTATGTTAGTTGCTCTCAAAGGATCACCTTTATCAGTACTTATTATAATTAATTAATGATAAGATGAAAGGATAAAAATTAAATATGTTGTTCATATAGTTAAGTTGTTGTTTAACAGTTCTGAACACTCTATGTAGGCTATATATATAGGTCACCGCCAAGAGAGAGACGGAGAGGGTAAAGAGGAACCCAGGATCACCCTAATTTTACTATCCATTTGATGATTGATTTACATAATGACTTTGAATAAAAGAAAATCAGATTTCCCCAAATGTCAACAAATCTAATATTAAAAATGAGATATTACTAAGGGTCCTATAGAAACTGCAGCATCCAAATGCAATGGCATAAGGCAGATTTGTTTCAGCAGGATGGCTGGAACAAGTTTGACACTAAGGAAAATTGATGTGCACGTTAAATGGTGTTTTTATGGAAAAATAAGATTTACTGCTTGTTCATGGATTAACTTAATTCATAGATCTGTTCTGTTAGTCCGATAAGTACCGATAAGTATCTGTATATTTAGGGATCTATGAATTTAACTGGTTCAAATTTATTACAATAACGTCTTCAACAATGAGGGTGTCATGTACCATATTTTGTTTACAAGATCAAGGGTACTGGTCTAGGGAATGCATTTTTTGTGTCGTAGCTGTTGATAACTTCTGTGTACGTGTCATTGTTAGACTAGCTGTCATGTAGCAACATTGGTGTCCTAATCGGTTCAGTGTCGCTATGTTCGGACAATATATCATGGAATATGTTACCCATTCCAATTTACTCAATCATTTCAGAAAATGGGATAAAATATTACTTATTCATTTATCATTAATAGAAGGCCCATGTTAGGAGTCAAGGTCATTCATTGTTTTTGTCTTTTTCTTAACTTTTTGACTGCTCGTTTCATATTTAAATTAATTACGCCTTTTGCAATTCATTAGATAAAGGACGAAGTTTTCCATTAGGTAGACTGGGTTAACTTATTTGTAACATAAGCAGTGATTAATGGTTTTGTACATGTACTACTTTTTGTATTTTTTTTTCACTCTTAATAAATAAATGTTAACTTCATCCTTCCTCATATAGCCAGTAGAGCAATACTTGATACGCCCGCTGCCACAATTGTGGGAGTGGGAATAGTGTTACACTTGTGTGTAAGTACTACATACTACATTACATATATTTTTGCTATCATCTGTAATTTCATAAAATTTGAGTTGATTCATCATGAATATGGATTTAATTGGTAGTAACAAGAATGTGCAAAACAATAGTGACAGTTCTCACACCTGTCAGTAATGAGGGACAGTTCTCACACCTGTCAATAATGATGCTTCTTGTCAACACTTACTGCCTGCCTGTCAATGGCACTCCGATGACAGTTCTCACACCTGTCAGTAATGAGGTACAGTTCTCACACCTGTCGATAATGAGGTTCGCTTTCTTGTCAACACTTATTGCCTGTGTCATATTATCCAATTACAATATGGCATTTACAAACTGAATGCTTTCTTCTTAGATGCTGAAGCCTTTATTCACATTGTTGCTCGAACCTTTATGAAAACACTGTCCACAGATGCTGCTTCTTCATTTATAGCGCACTTGTGCTGAGATCATCATCCATAGCCCATGGCGCAATTTCGATGGTGCAACGATGCTGTTTTTTTCATGGCGTACCGATGATTGGACCGTCATATGTGTCACATTGACTCTTACAACACTTATTGCCCGTGTCATATTATCCAATTACATTATGGCTATTACAAATTTCTCTGAAATGCATCGCTGGCATCCGTTTCCTTTGGTCAAATTATTGTTTTATCTTTTCACGAAAAAACGGACACACAACAGAAACAGACAGACACCAGATGCATACTGACACAGACAAGACACCAGACAGTCACATCCACTAAAAAAAGCGATTTCAGTTTTTTTCCTTTTTCTATCAAATATTTTAATATATATATAAATAGTTACAATTTGCATTAAAATATTCTAATAATTAATTTTAATGTAAGGGGACGACACCGCGAGTTTTAAGCAAATCAAGATTGCCATGTGTCCCTTTAAAAAAAAAAAAAGAAAAAAAAAAGTTTATGGTGTTTTTAATAATGTGTTTGATTTATATTTGTTTTCATGTAATGATCGCTGGTAAATGGTATTGGTGCTGCTGCTGTTGCTGCTGGTGAAAATGGAGGATGGTGGTGACAACGACGACTGGTAATGGTATGTGATTGTCTCACTTTAGTAGTCTAACCAAACCATAATTATCTCCCCTCGGGGAAGTATCATTTAGTGATGTTTGTTTGTCTCCCTATATGAACATAGTCAAATAGACCGGGAATGTGCCCAATACAAATCTTTAACACAAAAACATGCTGGTAAACTGCTAGTAAGTAAATATCATCAAATTTAAAATAGAAAGTTTATCCTAGAGGAGCATACATTTTCATTTATTTTCCAATACTCCAACCCAGAGACAAGAGGTTTCCAGATGACACAAGATAAAACTGCCAAATCTCATTCTTCAGTTTCTCTTCTTATATTTAAGGCAGAAAGAATATAGTGATATCCCTACACACAGGATATAATTCTCTTTAATTTGAGACGATTAGCAGACTCCTACTGTGAAAAATAATGACCATAGCTGGAATTTTCAAATAACATTTGTTGACATATTTAACAAACATAGGAATATTTTGAAAACCAATACATTCTAAACATGTGTTTTAACATTTGAAACCATTTACAGACTTTTGCTTTAAGAAATGACAATTTCTGTATTACCAATGAAAGTGCATACGTGAAATTTCCAGTATTTTCTATCTGAAGCATACGTTGCAAATCTGTGGTAGTAGTGATGGTGGTGGTGGTGGTATTGGTGGTGGTGATGATGATGATAGTGATAGTGGTGGTGATGTTGATGGTGGTGGTGATGATGATGATGATGCTGGTGGTGGTGGTGGTGGTGGTGGTGGTGATGATAGTGGTGGTGGTATTGGTGGTGGTGATGATGATGATGATAGTGATAGTGTTGATGGTGGTGATGATGATGGTGGTGGTGGAGGTGGTGGTGATTTGATGGTGGTGGTGGTATGAGTTGATGATTATGATGGTGGTGGTGTGAGTTGATGATTATGATGGTGGTGGTGTGAGTTGATGATTATGATAATAATTGTGTTCCTCTGATGATAATGATGCTGCTGCTGATGATGATGATGATTAATGTAGTGTTGTTGATAGTCGGCAAGGTTGATACTTAAAATGATGTAGATAATGGTGATGATTTTGGTGATTTGAATACTTGGACAACAATATCAAATTGATTTCTGAACATGTCTGTCTAATTTGATAGATCGTCTTATCGCATTGTGTCAGCTGTTGACATATAACCTCTTACCTGCAGGGCTTCTAAAATCGCCGGTTTATCGGTTACCAGACCGAAATCTGTGTCTCCAGACCGTTTTCTTTTCAAAATCTCTGTTTAAATCAATCCCAGATATTGTATCTATCGGTCGTAAAAAAATCTACAATTGCCCTTCACACCTAAAATATGCCTTGCGGCAATATTCTTTGATCCATAACACGATTGTTTGTCACTCGCTGTGCGAAAGTAGGTCAATTTGGACTAAACCATTACCGATAGTAGGGAGTTTTCCGGAAGAGTCTTTAGCCATGTAGCACGCTTTGATGTGTGATCAGTGAAAGTATATCACGTGTTCTGTCGGGTTTTTAAGTCGGACCGAAATTGTTTGCGTTAGTCGTAACATTTGGTATTAATTAAGCTAATTGATGAAAAACGATATTACTCAAATTTATGTAAAATCGTTTTTTTGCTCACCACAAGGCGACGTGTCGCGCACAAAATCCAGGTCCGTGGCTCTAAGATCAAGGTCACAGTTAGAGATCAAAGGTCAAAATCCGTCCGCTTCATAACTCTGACAATAATGGATGGATTTTCAAATAACTTCGCACAATTGCTCATCACAAGACGTCGTGTCGCGAAAAAAAAATTTTTTTTTTTTTTAAATTTTTTTTTTTTTTTTTTTTTTTTTTAAATATATCTGTTGGTTTCATATTGCTTCAAGGTCAAGGTTACACTAACAGGTCACTTCGGGGGCATTTGTCACTTACTGTGACATTTCTTGTTCTTCCATATAATTTTATTGTGTCCCCGAAACCCTTTCGGCAGGCATATAGTAATCACACCATCGTCCGTTTGTCCGTCAGCCCGTCGTATGAAGAGTGAGGAAATATTGTACAGATTTAATCTTTTTAAAGAAGGCAAACATTCAGTCGTGTGCAGTTTTACCTGATTCACCTATTCTTTGCATTTCAATGAAAGTGTCCAAACTTCATGGCTAAATACTTTGAATCATATTATAGAAGTTTGTTTATTTGATATGGTAGTTTATATTTAAAAATATATTTTGTGTTTTTTCAGATGTGGAATCGGAAGGAGCCCAGTGCGAAACTCTGTCGTTCAGTCAGGTCAGTTGTTGTTGTTGGTTGCAATGTGCCATTGGGGATAGATGTTCTGGCAGCAGCTGTTGTTCCCCTCACGGTATCTTTGTGGGTGTTGATGCAAGATTGTACTATACATGAATCATTCTTGTATAGGTTAGGGTTCGCAGTTGAGCTCTATTAGGAATAAGGGTTCTACATATCACCTTAACCTGGATGACCTTGACTTTTATAGTTCATTGACTTTTCAGTTTAATGTCATCTTTTTGCCATTTAAGTTTGTTACTTATCAGGAACTAAATGCAATAAAGCATCCAAACTTGAATGTCATTCCGACATAGTTGTTCCACCTATGACACTCGTTTTATGGGCAGATAATTCTGTTAATGTTATGCTGTTGTGTTGAGCTCCAATCCCAATTAGACGAGACGTATGAATCTGCAGATTTCTTGTTTACCAATGCTTTACATAATAGTCCAGTCCCTGCTAGGTGAGATGTATGTATCTGCAGATTTCTTGTTTATTCATTTTTTAAATAATAAAAGTCCAATCCCTGCTAGGCAAGATGTATGTATCCGCAGATTTCTTGTTTGCTAATTGTTAACATAATTATGTTAATGATTTTGTTCGTTAAACGTCCTTTAAGTCACGTCTGATCTGTTTAAAGAAAAGGATGCATGATGCATAATAATCTCTTGAGGATTTTATAGGAATTTTAAAACCTGAGCTTGCTTTGCGTTTTTCTAGGAAGAATCACTCGGCCATGGTAGACGCCAATATTATACAGTTTGCGACAATGAAATATGCAATACCATCTGTTGTCATGAAACACTAGTTGGATAAGCCAACAATCTGAAATGTATGTAATCCCAAAGAGGACCTATCTTCATTAGAACTTAGGTACAAAATGAGACTATGGTTGGATGGTTCTGGGGTGGAAAGGGAGAATGTTCTTTCCCACCAAAATCACCTTAATACCACTTCTGTTCTCTCAACGTTGGAAGATACCTAAAATAACATATATACTGTGTGGAGCTGTTAAGCAGCAATTCAATTTATAATCTTATCAAAAATATGAAAATACTTTCAAAAAAAAATGAAATAAATAAATACAAAATAAATACAAACAAACAATTTATTAATAACATTTTATTAATAATATTAATTTAAAAATATCTAATAAATCATATTGTACTAGTATATTTCCAAAAAAAGTTGTATTCAGATTATTCTATATACTTAAACATATTTGATCTTTTCAAATTTTCTTTGGAAAGAGCAAATTAATAAATAAGGATTTAAAATATATAATATTAACTTAAAATATATAACATTATTATTTAAAATATATAATACCAATTTAAAATAAATGAAATTAATAAAAACATGAATAAAATTCTTTATCTTATTACTAATTAATAATAAGAATAAAAATAAATTATGTGATTCATATAGTTAAATTGTTGTTTAACAGCTCCGAAAACTTTATTTAGGTTATATATATAGGTCACCTCTGAGAGATAGGGAGAGGGTAAAGAGGAACCCAGGATACCCTGATATTACTATCCCATTTGGTGACTGGTTTACGCAGTGACTGGTGTACGCATGAGTAATTGGTTTCGGATTTCCCCAAATGTCGCCAAATCCGATATAGGAAGATTTGCTTCATCAATAAATACTGATAAAGGTGATCGTTTGGGATCAATAAACACAATTAAGAAAATAAAGCAGCAGACTCGGTTTTATTGAGTCTGTTCATGAGAAGTAATGAAAGAAGCAACAACTCATGCCCCCTAGCACCGGCTTAAGCGGTATTCTACTTCAAAGCCACCTATATTGGGCTCGAATAAGTTTGACACTAAGGAAACTTGATGTGCATGTTATATGGTGTTATTGTCCTTGTTTATGGATAAATAAGAGATTTTCTGCTTGTTTATGCAATAACTTAATTCATAGTTAATCAAATAAACATATTTAGGGATCTATGAATCGGATCAGACCTTTCAATGTTTTACTTAAAGTTTGTTACAATAACATCTTTAACAGTGAGTGAAATAAACACTGCATAACATTTAGAGTTACTGCCCTTGATGATGTTAAAACTAGTTTTAGCTTTCAGAATGTGAACTAGCTGTTTCAAATTTTCATCAAACGTGATATGAAAATTTGTTTGAATTAGATTGTGACTTGTACCTTATTTCGGTGTTCAATTTCAAGATCAAGGGTACTGGTCTAGGGGAGGGATGCATTTATTTTGTGTCCTAGCTGTTCTTAACTTCTAAACTTACTGTGTGTACGTGTCATTGCTAGACTGTCTGTCATGAAGCAACATTTTGGTCATAATCCATTCAGTGTCGCTATGCTCTAGGTCATGTGTCTGTCTTTTAATTTGTGTATCTGTTTCTGATAATCAGTAAAGATTATTGGCAATAGGCAGTGTGTCATGCACCGATTGCCACAGGTTAATTTGAGGGTTTGTTTCAGTTGGATCTTAGCAAAGTTGGAAAATGAAAAAATAGTCATAGCATGTGTTAACGTATTGCCCTTGATTTAGTTTGAAATGTTTGTGTCCCATTAATCCACTTCAGATAATGAAGGGGAGATGTACAAATAATAAAGGTTCAAGTCATTCGATTTTCTTATTCATGTGCATCCATGAGTGTGCTTCATACTGAATCCATAGTCTGATGTGTAAGGTCTCCTGACAATATCATGGAATGTTGTTGCAAATTCCAATTTACTCAATTGTTTCAGAATGAAATGTTACTTGTTCATTTATCAGTAATAGATGGTGAATTTTAGGGGTCAAGGTCATCCATAATTTTGTCCTGTCCATGTCTTATTTACTTCCTGTTTCATATTAAAATTAATGATGTAAGTGAACTTGTGTGCCCTATTTATCCATGTCGAACTGATGCTGGGACCTTTATCCATGTCGAACTGATGCCGGGACCTTTATCCATGTCGGAATGATGCTGTGACCTTTATCCATGTCGGACTGATGCTGTGACCTTTATCCATGTCGATCTGATGCTGGGACCTTTATCCATGACGATCTGATGCTGGGACCTTTATCCATGTCGAATTGATGCTGTGACCTTTATCCTTGTCGAACTGATGCTGTGACCTTTATCCATGTCGTACTGATGCTGAGACCTTAATCCTTGTCGAACTGATGCTGTGACCTTTATCTATGTCGAATTGGTGCTGGGACCTTTATCCGTGTCTAGCTGACGCTGGGACCTTTATCCATTTTCGAACTGATGCTGGAACCTTTATCCATGTCGAACTGATGTTGGGACCTTTATCCATGTCGTACTGATGCTGGGAACTTTATCCATGTCGAACTGATGCCGGGACCTTTATCCATGTCGAAATGATGCTGTGACCTTTATCCATGTCGGACTGATGCTGTGACCTTTATCCATGTCGTTCTGATGCTGGGACCTTTATCCATGTCGAATTGATGCTGTGACCTTTATCCTTGTCGAACTGATGCTGTGACCTTTATCCATGTCGTACTGATGCCGGGACCTTTATCCATGTCGCACTAATGCTGGAATCTTTATCCATGTCATACTAATACTGCAAGCTTAATTTATGTTATACTTATGCTGGAAATCTTTATACTGGTTGCTAATGCTGGCACCTTTTTTTCACATTTACGCTGGCTTCATTCATGTCACTCTGTTGCTGGAACCTTTATTTATATTACACTTATGCTGGAAACCTTTATTATACCCGCGTAACACATATTTATTAGTTGTGCAACTGTTTTCACATATGTCATTAAGGAGTGACCATTCTCATGCTGTCCGTAATGAGTGACCGTTCTGATAATAATAATAATAAGAGACCGTTCTCATGCCTGTCAATAATGATGCTCGCTTTCTTGTCAACACTTACTGCATGTCAATGGTGCTCTGATGTTGCTCTCATTTATGGTGCACAGATGGTGGAACCGTCATTCATGGCACACTTTCCATGGCGCACCAATGCCGGTTCCTTCATTCATGGCGCACATATGTTGGGACCTTTATCCGTGTCGCACTGACATAAACACTTATTGCCTGTGTTAATAAAATGATAATTGTGACATTGCTGCAGGGAATGGTAAAAATGGTATTTGTGCTCCTGCTGTTGCTTCTGGTGAAAATGGAGGATGGTGGTGAAGACGTGACTGGTAATGGTATGTAATTGTCTCCCTTTAGTAGTACAACCAAACCATAATTACCTCCCCTCGGGGGAAGTACGTCTGATACTTGATCATTTAGTGATGTTTGTTTGTCTCCCTTTTAGTTGTATAACCAAAGCATAATTACCTCCTCTCGGGGAAGTATGATACTTGGTTATCATTTAGTGATGTTTGTCTCCCTATATGAAGATAGTCATAGACCGGGAATGTGCCCAATACAAATCTATATCTCAGGGACTGTAGGAGATAAACATAACATAAAAAGATGCTGGTAAACTAGTAAGTGAATACCATCAAATTTAAAATGGAAGTTTATCTTAGAGGAGCATACATTCTTATTTATTTTCCACTACTCCAACCCAGAGACAAGAGGTTTCCGATTGCAAACTAAGGAGTGTAACTCTTGAGAACTGATTTATTAATTCTTTGTATGCCTGATTATCTCCCTTTATAAAATTATTGATAGCATTGACATGGTTTCAATTTTTCAGAGCGCAGGCAGCAGAGAGACAAAAGAGAGGTTTTAGATTTCACGAGAAAGGAAAGTTTGAACAGCAGTAGAAAGGAAAGTTTGAACAGCTGGTTAAAAACTAAGGTACACCATCTGTTTTAGTTAACATTTACAATGCCATGCAAATAGTCATAAAGAAAGATAAAAATATCGGACAGGGAAAGCAGCATTCAAGGACGACAGTCCACCACAAAACACAAAAACACAAAAACAAACACGCAAACAGATGAACGAGAAGGCAAAAGTAATAAAATTTGCAAACGACATTACAAACAAATGGTTGACAATAGGGCTGCCACCTTGGAACGGTCAGTGGCAACAAAGGCCACTGGGGGTTTAAACCGGTTCTAGGGTGCACCAAACCTCACACTTACCCTACTTCAACCCATTAAAACAGGACAGTGTAAATAAAGAAATCCCCACCATGATCTAATCTCTAACCAACAAGGCAGCATCAATCATAACCCAAGATTGAGTCACACCCACAATATGACTGCACCCCGCTATGACTGTTTATGTCCCCTATTTGCGGTATTTTTATGTTTTATTTTTTTAAAGCCAATGTCCACTAAGCATTGAAGGAGAATTAACTATAACATATGTTGTCAACAGTGAAGGGGAAGTAACTGTAATCAATTCATTAACTATGTAAACAAAGCTGAACAGCAAATAACTATGTAAACAAAAAATATAAAAAAGGCGCAAGGTAAATTGACTATTAAAGTTAAGCTCCATTATTATACTCTCTTTTTTTTTTTATAGCACAGTGGCGTTGCTTGTGCAGTGTGGCAGCAGTAAAACGTCTCCCCGCACTTGCAATCAGTACTGTTATTCATTCGATCTTTGGAGATCGCTGAGCCTGATACTTATATTTAGTTATCGGTGGTACATTTTCAATTTCTTTAGTTTCCTTACTTAATTTTTGATTCGGTGGTTCCACTACTCCGGCCGATAAAAGGCTCTGGGTATTGTTTAACCACTTATAGGATATGTTGTCTGCTTTTTAATTTAGTCTTTTGGCTGTTACTTGTGATACGCAGGCTTCATAACCGCTGCTTCCAACTAAATTCCATTATGTTTATTTCGCTCGTCGGGGCATTTAATTTTATTAGATACTGGGAACATACGCCGTACGACATGGGGAAGCAATTAACTCCATGTCCACTGCCGTATGCATGCCATCTTCGTGATGGTTAAGATTGTGTCTTATTGATTTTATGAATATTGAGTTCTGCTCAACCCGGGGCTAGAGGGCGTGAGCGGTAGCTAGCATATTTCACTACCGCTCATGAACAGTCTCAATCAAACCGAGACTGCAATATTTCTTATGTGTCGTGCTCGGCCGTTTCCAAAGGTCCATTATTATACTCTTAACATACCGTTTATGAAAATACATATGTAAACAAGACAGTGAGGAGGAAATAACAATAACACACTATAGGAATGATGCATATTTAAAGGAAATAATGAAGGGGAATTAACTATGTAACAACAGTGATTTAAGAAGTAATGGGTGCATTCAGGCTTCTCCCATTGGTAACAACGAGGCCACCGATACTAAAACCGGTCTAGAGTCGCGGAATTATTGGTTACCAACATTCTACCTATCAGCGAATCAAATGGCTAACAACAGTGACCGATGGTTACCAAGAGTGCTTTCAGTAAATGGATGAAGTATACCACTAAAAAATCTACCATCATGCATTGTCTAAAATGTGCTGGAAACTGACGTTAAATACCAAACAAACAAACAAACAAACCTCCATTTCTTCTGCAGTTTATTAATTTTATCAATAAATGTTTCCTTATCAATTTCAGATTGCTGGAGAAATTCCTGACATATAATGGTGGGATGCCTATATACTTAGAAGTGCTGATTGGTAAGTTATTCAGTTATTTATATGAATATTTGAATAATATTCACATAACAGTAAACCTGTATTCAGAGACCACTGAAGAGATCAAAATGTGTCTCTTTACAGGTGATCCCTTAATACAGGTGTAGCTTAATTTAAAACACTAGGAATCTATGTGAGGAAACTATCCCACTGGCTTTCAGGACTTCAGTGCTTCTAACCAGGTGGTCTAACGCCGGACTGACATGCTGCTATGTGTAAGATCAGGTATTCCAGTCCTGTTGAATATCCCTAACCGGTGTTCAAGAACCTACTGCCTTGTGTTTGCAACAAATTTTCTTATTGTGTCACATGCATAGCATGGCAGACACTTAGGGATCACTTTGTCCATCGTCAGTCTGTCGTCGTCCGTCACACTTTAACCTGCAGCCTAACCTTGACCATAACTTGAAAAGTATTTCACCTATGTTCATGAAACTTTACACACTTTTTCATTTAAACCCAAGGAATGTTATTACATATGTCAAATAGCTTTGACTTCACTTTTGAAAGATATAGAAGAAAAACAATTACCACCATCTTACTCGTTCTAAAAATGTGACAGCCCGTCATATGAAGAGTGAGGAAATATTGTACAGATTTAATCTTCTCAAAGAAGGCAAACATTCAGTCGTGTGCAGTTTTACCTGATTTTCCTATTTGCATTTCAATGAAAGCATCCAAACTTCATGGCTAAATACTTTGAATCATATTATAGAAGTTTGTTTATTTGATATCATAGTTTAAGTGTATATTTAAAAATATATTTTTTGTGTTTTCAGGTGCGGAATCGGAAGGAGCCCAGTCTGAATCTGTTGGGTCGTTCAGTCAGGTCAGTTGTTGTTGGTTGCTCTGTGCCATTGTTGGTAGATGGTTCTGGCAGCAGCTGTTGTCCCCATCACGGTATCGTTGTGGGTATTGATGCAAGATCGTATTATATACGTGAATCATTCTTGTATGGGTTAGGGTTTGCAATTAAGCTCTATCAGGTATAAGGGTTCTACATATCACCTTAACCAGGATGATCTTGACTTTTATAGTTCCTTGACTTTTCAGTTTACTGTCATCTTTTTGCAATTTAAGTTTGTTACTGATCAGGAACTAAATGCAGTAAAGCATCCAAACTTGGATGTCATTCCGACATAGTGGCTCCACCTATGACTGACTCGTTTTATGGGCAGACAATTCTGTTAATGTTATGCTGTTGTGTTGAGCTCCAATCACTGTTAGACGAGATGTTTGAATCTGCAGATTTCTGGTTCACCAATGCTTTACATAATAATAGAATAATAGTCCAGTCCCTAGGCGCGATGTATGTATCTGCAGATTTCTTGTTTATCCATTTTTTTTTTGCATAATAATAGTCCAATCCCTGCTAGGCAAGCTGTATGTATCCGCAGGTTTCTTGTTTGGTAATTGTTGACATAGTTATGTTAATGATTTTTTTCATTAATCGTCATTTAAGTCGCATCTGATCTGTTCAAAGAAAAGGATGCATGGTGCATAATAATCTTCTGAGGTTTTTATAGGAATTTTAAAACCGGAGCTTGCTTTGTGTTTTTCTAGGAAGAATCACTTAGCCATGGTAGACGCTAATATTATACAGTTTGTGACAATGAAATATGCATATAATTTACTATCTGTTGTCATGAAACACTAGTTGGATAAGCCAACAATCTGAAATGTATGTTATCCCAAAGAGGATGTCTTCATTAGAACTTAGGTACAAAATGTGACTATGGTTGGATGGTTCTGGGGTGGACAGGGAGAACCTTCTTTCCCACCAAAATCACCTTAATACCACTTCTGTTCTCTCAACGTTGGAAGATACCTAAAATAACCTATATACTGTGTTGAGCTGTTAAGCAACAATTCAATTCATAATCCTATCAAAAAAAAAAGCAAAATAAATACAAAAATAAATTATTGAATTATAATAATATATTAATAATATTTAAACATACCGGTATATAATAAATAATATTGTACTAGTATATGTCAAAAAAAAAAAAGTTGTATTTCAGATTATTCTATATAATTCGATCTTTTCAAATTTTCATTTGAAAAGAGCAAATTAATAAGTAATGATTTAAAATATATAATATTGATTTAAAATAAATAAAATTAATAAAAAAAAAAGAGATACAGGGTCCTATAGAAACCACAGCGTCCGAACGCAAAGGCATCGTAGGTACGCACTGTACTGCAAACAAGGACTTGATAATACAATGAAAGAGACAAAAAACAACAGAACGGGTGGTGAAGACATGAATGAAATCCTTTTATCTTACTAATTAATAATAAGAATAAAAATGAAATATGTGATTCATATAGCAAAATTGTTGTTTAACAGCTCTGAAATTTTATTTAGGTTATATATATAGGTCGCCTCCGAGAGATAGGGAGAGGGTAAAGAGGAACTCAGGATCACCCTGATATTACTATCCTTTAGATGGCTCGTGTACACAATGACATTGAGTAATTGGTTTCGGATTTCCCCAAATATCACCAAATTCGATATAGGAAGATTTGCTTCAGCAAGATGGCTGGAACAAGTTTGACACTTAAGAAAAATTGATGTGCACGTTATATGGTGTTTTTATCCTTGTTTATGGCAAAATAAGAGATTTTCTGCTTGTTGATGCAATAACTTAATTCAGAGATAGTTAATCAAATAAATATCTATATTTAGGGATCTATGAATCGGATCAGACCTTTCAATGTTTTACTTGAAAGTTTGTTACAATAACATCTTCAGCAGTGAGGAAATAAACACTGCATAACATTTAGAGTTACTGCCCTTGATGATGTTAAAACTAGTTTTAGCTTTCAGAATGTGAACTAGCTGTTTCAAACTTTCATCAAACTTGATATGAAAATTTGTTTGAATAAGATTGTTACTTGTACCATATTTCGGTGTTCAATTTCAAGATCAAAGGTACTGGTCTAGGGGATGCATTTATTTTGTGTCCTAGCTGTTCTTAACTTCTAAACTTACTGTGTGTACGTGTCATTGCTAGACTTGTCATGAAGCAACATTTTGGTCATAATCAATTCAGAATCACTCTGTTCTAGGTCATGTGTCTGTCTTTTAATTCGTGTATCTTTAACTGTTTCTGATAATCAGTAGAGATTATTGGCAATAGGCAGTGTGTCCGGCACCGATTGCCACAGGTTAATTTGAAGGTTTGTTTCAATTGGATCTTAGCAAAGTTTTAAAATGAAAAATAGTCATAGCTTGTGTTAGCATATTGCCCTTGATTCAGTAAAATTTGTGTGTCCCATTAAACCACTTCAGATAATGAAGGGGAGATGTACAAATAATAAAGGTTCGTCGTTCAATTTTCTTATTCATGTGCATCCATGAGTGTGCTTCATACTGAATACATAGTCTGATGTGTAAGGTCTCCGGACAATATCATGGAATATTGTTGCTTATTCCAATTTACTCCTTAATCGTTTCAGGATGAAATGTTACTTGTTCATTTATCAGTAATAGAAGGTGAATGTTAGGGGTCAGGGTCATCCATCATTTTTGTCTTGTCCATATCTTTACTTCCTGTTTCATATTAAAATTAAATATGTAACTAAACTTGTGTGCCCTATTAATCTGTCTAACTGATGCTGTGACCTTTATCCCGGTTGAACTGATGCTACACTTATGTTACACTTACGCTGGAAACTTTTATTCTGGTTGTTAATGTCATTGATATGCATTTTCTTATTTGCTTTTATATAATGGTTAATGCTGCTGCTGGGGATAATGGTAGCATGGATGATAGTAATGGCGCCGATGATGATGGTAATCAAAATGGAATTGATGTTACTGTTGCAGCTGGTGTAAATGGTGGCTTGTAGAAATGGTGCTGATGGCGATGGTGGTGGATCTGATGATGATGGTGCTGATGGTGCTGATGGTGGTTATGGTATGTAGTTATCAGGCACGCTACTAGCTTCTATATACATGTATTAACACTTCTTTTTTTCTTAACTAGTTATAGATTTCAGATAAGAAATTTGTACCATAAGATTATATATAGTGTACCAATGCAAATGTACTTGGTAGTTTGCGAATGTATTGAATGTTCTTTGCAGTATTTGTTATTCAAGTACACAGCTTTAATCAACCAGAGGCAAATATTTAACGGATTAAATAGATGATATTTGTTTTTTTCAGTGGAAGGTGCAACTTTATTTCATCAAGTGAGCTCCCAAAATGGTATTCTATAAGTGGTGTAGCCACGAGCATGAGTACTGTTTTGTGTATTTCCTTCTTCTGATATATATTTTAACAAGATTAAGTTTACATTTTCATTCCTTTTATATACAAACCATTTACCTGATGAGGATTGCCCATCAAAGCTGAACTGTTGTCTATGCCTGGCAGTGAATAAATGATTGACCCATCCTTGAAAGCCAGTTCCACTCTACACCACCATAGTCAGAAATGCAGCACTTACATTCTGCAAATAAGATCTTGGCTGCATCATGGAAATGAAAAATGAAAACTTAAGTATGTGTTATTTTATTCTTTCAAGTGAAATATTTTTACTGAATTAAACAGTTTCAGAACTATATTTTGTCATGTATTAACAAGTGATCTGTAGTGAAGCAGTTATAAATTGGGGCTACCAGTGGGGAATATATATGTGAGACACAAAAACACTGATAGAAGCGAGGCATAAAATAAAAAGAAAATGTTTTTTTTCAGTGGAAGATTTTGAAGTTTGACTTTATTTCATGTTGTGAAGGGCTGTTGAATGAACCTTTGACTAATTTTTGCACTGATTTTAGATCAAGCACATAATTGGAAAATGGTTTTCAATACATTTGCGCCCAGTTTTAGGATTGGTTATGGCAATATGTTATTAACTAAATATCACCTTTAGGAAAATGAGACAGAAGGTAACACAGAACGCATGCTTTAAATTGACATTTTCCTAAAGGTGATATTATAGGTTCATTTTTTGACAAGTTTTCTTAACAGAATATTCCTAAAATAGTGTTTTCATAAAAGTGAAAGATATTGAACATTTTAACAGTTTTAGTTGTTGTTATTTAAAAAGAAATTGAAGTTATATGACATGTTTTAAAAGTTTTTGTTTTTTTCAGAATTCAACACCCATGTTTGATGCCTCGAGAAAGGCTCTAATAGGAATTTTGGATCTTGGTTTCATCAGTAGGTAATATATTTAGATGTCTTGTTCTTTGTTGTGTGTGAAGTCACAACTGTTATGGTAGTTGTCATTCAACAGCCCTTCGATTTATGTGGATGAGGATGTGACCATATATTCATTATTAATAAAATCAAATTGTTGAGCTGCTTGAGCGATGTGCTTGACATACTCAGCACAATGATGGGTGATTGTTCATATGTCCATCCAGCTGGCTTGCGGAACGTCGGTGGTTCTACCCAGGTGCCCGACCGTGCACGAAAATTGCCAGGAGGGGCACCTGGGGTCTTCCTCCACCAGTGGAAGCTGGAAAGTCGCCATATGACCTTAGCTGTTGGTGCGACTATAAAATCCAATTCAATTCAATTCATATGTCCAATAGTGTGTTAAGCTCAGTTGCTTTAGATACTTGCTGCTCTAAAATCTTAACTGTATTCATACATACATATTGAGGACCACAACACATTTAACAAAAAGTAACCATGCCAGACTTCTTTTTTGGATTTTCTTCGATTATTGTAAGAATATTGTTTAATAGTGTTTCGAAAAACGACAATAAACACGGTTTCTAAAACCATGCAGCAAACTTTAAACATTCAGTCCATTCAAGCATAGCTTGTTCTTGTTGCATCTTGTATTGCAGACTGTTTTGTTTGTGTATAAATGTGTTTTCTTGTTTTTGACAGTAAATGATATTATACAAATTATTTTGTATCTTTCAGATAACTGGAAACATGGGAATAATACTGTCCTCAAAATTGGGCTCATTTCTTGAATCGGGAGTATGGCTCTGATGGAATATTTTTGTTATAGGTTTCACCGTATGATATGCAGTAAGTAATAACAGGCGTTACATTTGTCTTGATGATCCATACAAAAATATAAATGTATTATTTGATTTTACTAATAATAAACGTGTTTTTGTTGAGACGCTTTATCAAAAAGCTGGACATAGTAAACACAATAAGGGCGACATATTTGTCCTTTAATGCTTTAAAGTAAAGATAGCATTTTGTATAACACTTTTGGTTCTATGGTTTTCCAACTTTATTCATACATTGACAACTATCACACATTCCTTCCAACAATTTAATAAAAAAATTTTTCTATAAATGCACATCCTGACGGTTTTTCATTATTATTTTTGTAAAATTTGAAAACAGCAACATTTGCATGTAGCTCAGTTTCTAAAATTACTGCATAACAGCAACTAGTTCCTACTAGTAGTAGGTTAATATGAATAACCTTGACCTACTTGTTCATTTAAACCTAAGCATGTATGTGTGTTTTACACTAATGTAATTAGATATTAGAGATCATTTTGACACGATTTAAAGGAAGCATATGAATTCCTTCCCCTCTTTTGGGGATGCCTGGAAAAAAAAAAGATAATTTGATGAACCATTAATCAAATGTTTTCTTATATTTTGTTGTGATTATTTCAGTCACAGCTTCGAGCAGCTTGTTCCTGCAGTGTATCACCTGGCAGATATATGTAGACATGGACATCAGTATCTTCATCCGCCTTCTATGAACAGCGATGGCATTCTGGATTTGACACATTTTCAACTGAACAATTTGTTGCTTTTAAAGTTAAGAAAAACTAGAATTATGACTGGTGTTCACAACATTTGAGGAAAAGTGTATAAAAAATGAACTATATTTTAGTAATATTTTAAAGGCACTAATCTGCCAAATAATGGCAAAATTACACTACAAACTTGTTTATCCAAACCCTATCCAGGTGTTCAGTCATAAAATAATGCATATGTGCCAATTAAAAGTATAGGATACTTAAAATACGCGAGATAGAATATGTGTAAAATGAATTAGGAGTTGGTCGCATTAGGAAATGTTGCTTAAGACAATTGGTTGCTGAATGCTCATGATCACATGAGCAAGTATGACTTTATATGACTCTTCGTCAGTAGATTTAGTAACGGTATACTTCTGTTGTAAACTTTTTCTGTTGATGGCGGGATAGAGACTTTAATCTTACCTAAACATTTCCAGATTCATATTATTATTAATGAAAAATGTATCAAAATATGATATGGCACTTAGGTCTATTCCATTAAGATAGGAAGGCAGTTTATTAAACATCTATGGGTGAACCCTATTTTCCGAAATTTGGTTCTTTAAACTCTATTTTGCATCTATGAGTGGGTGGGTGGGTGTTCAATATCAAAAATGGAATAGCCCTTTGTGGAGTGGACTTGATGGACTGGTTCACCGTAACATTAATTTACAGAGTGTTACATATTACAGATCCATTCAGATGTTGGTTTTTATTTTATTTTCTTCAAAATATTTGTATTTCAAATATTACTGCTATCTTAAAGGGACACAAGGCAATCTTTTTTATTTTAAGAGTATAAAGCTGTTTGAGGATATTACTCACTGGTATTATATTGCACCGGTTATATACTCAAAACTTAATTCAATTATATTCAAGCAGGTTTAATGTCAAAATGATACTATATTAATAATTTAGGAGGTAATTTTAAATGCTTGTTAAAAACTTCCAAGATTGCCGTTTGTCCCTTCAATTTCCAAAAAATGATGTCTTGTGTTGGAAAGAATGTAACAACTTTCCGAAGATCTTTCGTGATGTTACCTCACATCCATTTTATACACTGAGCAAAAATAAATAGTACACCCTTTTTGCTGATATTGCCATATTATGTATATATGTTTTCCTTCAATTAAATGTAGACCGTCCAGCTGTATACCGAGGTCCTTGTCTGGATGAGACCACCGATGTCTGTCTGGATGGGACCGTACAGCTGTCTAGGCCCAATTTGGGGCCGAATTTCGACCCCATCACAATCCAAAATATCCTATGTTTTCCTTAAATTAAATGTAGACTGTACAGCTGTATACCGAGGTCCTTGTCTAGATGAGACCACCACCGATGTCTGTCTGGATGAGACCGTACAGCTGTCTAGGCCCAATTTGGGGCCGAATTTCGACCCCATCCCAATCCAAAATATATCCTATGTTTTCCTTAAATTAAATGTAGGCCGTACAGCTGTATACCGAGGTCCTTGTCTAGATGAGACCACCACCGATGTCTGTCTGGATGAGACCGTACAGCTGTCTAGGCCCAATTTGGGGCCGAATTTCGACCCCATCCCAATCCAAAATATCTTATGTTTTCCTTAAATTAAATGTAGACTGTACAGCTGTATACCGAGGTCCTTGTCTAGATGAGACCACCACCGATGTCTGTCTGGATGAGACCGTACAGCTGTCTAGGCCCAATTTGGGGCCGAATTTCGACCCCATCCCAATCCAAAATATCCTATGTTTTCCTTAAATTAAATGTAGACTGTACAGCTGTATACCGAGGTCCTTGTCTAGATGAGACCACCACCGATGTCTGTCTGGATGAGACCGTACAGCTGTCTAGGCCCAATTTGGGGCCGAATTTCGACCCCATCCCAATCCAAAATATCCTATGTTTTCCTTAAATTAAATGTAGACTGTACAGCTGTATACCGAGGTCCTTGTCTAGATGAGACCACCACCGATGTCTGTCTGGATGAGACCGTACAGCTGTCTAGGCCCAATTTGGGGCCGAATTTCGACCCCATCCCAATCCAAAATATCCTATGTGTTAATTAAATTAAATGTAAACCTTGTCTGTGTGGTTGAGACCGTACAGCTGTCTTTGACCAATTTAGGGACGAATTTCGACCTCATCCCCATTATTATAGTCTTCGAAAAATTTCGGTAATTTACGTAGATTTACCAAAAATGCATGGTTTAAGAAAAAGGGGCATTATGTGTACTAAACTTTTCAAAAACAAGTCTAATAATTCTATGTACACCATTGTTTATTTCCTGTTTTGAATTCTATATAAGAACAGAACAAATAAGGGATACTTTATTATTTTTGCTCGGTTTATAATGCCTTCTTTAAATCAGTTCTGCAGTTTAGAAGGTTCTAGGCCCATTCTCCATATTTTTATCTAGATGTAAATGGAGGATGAGCCTGGCATTTTCATTCCTGTTTTACACCATATAACCTTTCTTGTGTTGGTGCACAATAAAACCCCAATTCAGTTAAATCAATTCAGGTTTGCCTGTGCAATCTTGAAAAGCCTGGGATTTTTTCCCCCAAGGTCAGGGAATTTAGAAAAATCAGAAATTTTAAATTCAAAAATAGTCGTGAGGGTAGGGGGAGTCTGAATTAAGATTTGATGCAATTTCATCCAAATTTATGCAGGATTTATGTCCTTTTTTTTTTTAGAAACTTGTTTAAATTCATTACTTGTGTATGATAAAAGTTTTGTGACTGTACAATAATAATTTTGTAAGTTTTTTTCACATTTTAAAAATAATTCACAGATGTAAAATGTTTTAATTTAAAACTAGCAATATGGGTGGAATGGACGGCTGTAGGGGAGGAGGAGGCCGATTAAATTGCATCAAATTGTGGTCGGGTGAAAAAAGACATTTGTTCAGGGAAAAGACTGAATTGGACCCTGAAATTTATTCCATACATTTTTTCTTTAATAGGCATAATTTAAATACATATTTTGTTTCCACAATCATGTTCACTAGATTTTTATCTGAAAGTAGATGCCCAGCCTTTTTTCTTGGCACATCTTGACTCTATCAGGAGATGAACATATTTATCGGCGGTTGAGTGAAACAAATTAGACGATAAATACTTTCCCTTGATTTCAGAAATTCTCATCGAGGCGGGGCGCACTCAGAAGAGTGCACGATTAGCATTAATAAGTTTGTCATTCAGCATTGGACGACTGATGGTCGTATATATAAGCCACAAGGTTATATTTTTTAAAAAATTGAAATATAACATAGTACAGTAACTTTGTGAATTTGAAGACATTTCAGGATATTGATATTGTCTGGTTGTATCAGTTTCATTCATAATTGAAACATTGTACTTTTAATAGTTAAAGACGTAGTCTGAGGTCTTATCCTGAGAGATACTTTGCGTGGTTTTCAGATACATGTTTCCCATACCTGACAAAATATGGGTTTTTCGCGTCCGGCTTGGTATCTCAGTGATGGTGCTCTGTTAAAAGAACAATGTGATTGATGGATCGTGTGCAATAAGGATAACATGTTATGGTTTTGAAATAAGGTATATAATGCAGTGTATGATTAAATTATTAGCATTGGTGGTTGCGTTATTCCAGAGAGAATACTGAATTGGTTGTATTGTATAAATAATATCTCCCTTGATTAATCAGTTTTTCCATGATCAACACGCTACTGGCAATTGAAATTCGGTTGTTGTAAATATATAGTTACCATAACTGTTTCACTGTGTTGTAATGAATATATAAATGTTTCACTGTGTTGTTGTGATAAATATATAAGCGTTCCACTGTGTAATTGTAATAGATATATACATGTTTCACTCTGTTGTTGTGATGAATATATTAATGTTTCACTGTGTTGTGATAAATATATAAATGTTTCACTGTGTTCTGATAAATATAAAGTATATAAATGTTTCACTGTGTTGTTGAAATAAATACATAAATGTTTCAATGTATAGTTGTAATAAATATATAAATTGTCTGACTGTTTTTGTAGTTGTTACTCCAATGAGGATTGATAATGGAGGCGTGACATTTTCTCCATTTTACCCTGTGGAAATATATAATGGACGATCTTATGAGTGCCTGTTTATATTTAATATATTAAACTTGGGTAGCTGGATGAAAAAGAAAGCAAAGATTCTCTTCATTTGCATTTTTAGCTCTACTGATCAGAGATCAGCAGAGCTTATGCCGTGGTGCGGTGTCCGTCGTCCGTCCGTCTGTCCGTCCGTTAACTTTTTTTTTGTAGCGACTACTCTGAAACTACTGAATGGATTTTCATGAAACTTTACAGAAATGTTGCCCATGAAGTCTAGTTGATCCTAGCAAAAATTCATGTAGATGTGAAATCCAAGATGGCCACCAAATCTAAAAATAGGTTTTTAGCTCTACTGATCAGAGATCAGCAGAGCTTATGCCGTGGTGCGGCGTCCGTCTGTCCGTCCGTCCGTCTGTCTGTCCGTCCGTCCGTTAACTTTTATTTGTAGCGACTACTCCTCTGAAACTACTGGATGGATATTCATAAAACTTTACAAAAATGTTGCCCATGAAGTCTAGTTGATCCTAGCAAAAATTCATGTTGATGTGAAATCCAAGATGGCCGCCAAAGCTAAAAATAGATTTTTTAAATACCAGTTTGTAGCGACTACTTCTTGAAAACTATAAGTGATATTGATATGGGACTTTTTCTAAAATGATCAGCATGACATGATGTTGGTCCTTGTCGAAAATCGTTTTGATTTGACGATAAACATGGCTGCCAGCGGCCATCTTTGTTTACATAGAGTTATATAATGAAAACTTGTAGCGACTACTCCTCTGAAACTACTTGATGGATTTTCATGAAACTTCACAGGAATGTTGCTCTTGATGTCTAATTGATCCTAGCAAAATTTCAGGTCGGCCGGAAATTCAAGATGGCCGCCATGGCTAAAAATAGATTTTCAAAATACAAGTTTGTATTGACTACTTCTTGAAAACTATAAGTGATATTGATATGGGACTTTTTCTAAAATGATCAGCATGACATGATGTTGGTCCTTATCAAAAATTGTTTTGATTTGACGTAAAACGTGGCTGCCAGCGGCCATCTTTGTTTACATAGAGTCATATAGTAAAAACTTGTAGCGACTACTCCTCTAAAACTACTTGGCGGATTTTCATGAAACTTTACAGGAATGTTGCTCTTAATGTCTAGTTGATCCTAGCAAAATTTCAGATCGGCCAGAAATTCAAGATGGCTGCCACAGTTAAAAATAGATTTAAAAAAAAAATGAGTTTGTAGCGACTACTTCTTGAAAACTATAAGTGATATTGATATGGGACTTTTTCTAAAATGATCAGCATGACATGATGGTTATCCGAGTCGAACATTATTTTGATTCGACATTAAACATGGCTGCCAGTGGCCATCTTTGTTTACATAGAGTTATATAATGAAAACTTGTAGCGACTACTCCTCTGAAACTACTTGACGGATTTTCATGAAACTTCACAAAAATGTTGCTCTTGATGTCTAATTGATCCTAGCAAAATTTCAGGTCGGCCGGAAATTCAAGATGGCCGCAATGGCTAAAAATAGATTTTCAAAATACAAGTTTGTAGCGACTACTTCTTGAAAACTACAAGTGATATTGATATGGGACGTTTTCTAAAATGATCAGCATGACATGATGGTTATCCGAGTCGAACATTATTTTGATTCGACATTAAACATGGCTGCCAGTGGCCATCTTTGTTTACATAGAGTTATATAATGAAAACTTGAAGCGACTACTCCTCTGAAACTACTTGACGGATTTCCATGAAACTTCATAGGAATGTTGCTCTTGATGTCCAATTGATCCTAGCAAAATTTTAGGATGGCCAGAAATTCAAGATGGCCGTCACAGCTAAAAATAGATTTTTAAAAAATAAATTTGTAGCGACTACTTCTTGAAAACTATAAGTGATATTGATATGGGACTTTTTCTAAAATGATCAGCATGACATGATGTAGATCCTTGTGGAAAATTATTTTGATTCAATGTTAAACATGGCTGTCAGTGGCCATCTTTGTTTACATAGAGTTATATAATGAAAACTTGTAGCGACTACTCCTCTAAAACTACTTGACGGATGTTCATGAAACTTCACAGGAATGTTGCTCTTGATGTCTAATTGATCCTAGCAAAATTTCAGGTCGACCGGAAATTCAAGATGGCCACCACAGCTAAAAATAGATTTTCAAAAAAACAGTTTGTAGCGACTACTTCCTGAAATCAAAATCGATCAGTAGAGCTTCAAGGTCATTGACCTCTTGTTAAAAAACAAGTTTGTAGCGACTACTTCTTGAAAACTGTAAGAGATATTGATATGGGACTTTTTCTAAAATGATCAGCATGACATGATGTTGGTCCTTGTCGAAAATCGTTTTGATTCGACGTTAAACATGGCTGCCAGCGGCCATCTTTGTTTACATAGTTTTATAATGAAAACTTGTAGCGACTACTCCTCTGAAACTACTTGACGGATTTTCATGAAACTTCACAGGAATGTTGCTCTTGATGTCTAATTGATCCTAGCAAAATTTCAGGTCGGCCGGAAATTCAAGATGGCCGCCACGGCTAAAAATAGATTTTTAAAAAATAAGTTTGTAGCGACTACTTCTTGAAAACTATAAGAGATATTGATATGGGACTTTTTCTAAAATGATCAGCATGACATGATGGTTATCCGAGTCGAACATTATTTTGATTCGAAGTTAAACATGGCTGCCAGTGGCCATCTTTCTTTACATAGAGTTATATATTGAAAACTTGTAGCGACTACTCGTCTGAAACTAGTTGACGGATTTTCATGAAACTTCACAGGAATGTTGCTCTTGATGTCTTATTGATCCTAGCAAAATTTCAGATCGGCCAGAAATTCAAGATGGCCGCCACAGCTAAAAATAGATTTAAAATAAATAAGTTTGTAGCGACTACTTCTTTAAAACTATAAGTGATATTGATATGGGACTTTTTCTAAAATTATCAGCATGACATGATGGTTATCCGAGTCGAACATTATTTTGATTCAATGTTAAACATGGCTGTCAGCGGCCATCTTTGTTTACATAGAGTTATATAATGAAAACTTGTAGCGACTACTCCTCTGAAACTACTTGACGGATTTTCATGAAACTTCACAGGAATGTTGCTCTTGATGTCTAATTGATCCTAGCAAAATTTCAGGTCGGCCGGAAATTCAAGATGGCCGCCACTGCTAAAAATAGATTTTCAAAAAACAAGTTTGTAGCGACTTCTTCCTGAAAACAAAATCAATCAGTAAAGCTTCAAGGTCATTGACCTCTTGTTATTACACTAGTGTGTTGTGATATTTTTGTCATGCCTTTATTACTCTCCCCATGTAGCAAGGTACATGAACATAATTATGAAAGAGTGGATGGACATTGTTGAACCCAATAAAACCAGATAAAACAGCAGTCATTGTGCTGGAGGATGTTAATGCACCTTGTTTAGCTCGTCTGTTTTTGACAAATTATTTTCACCATAAATTACTAGTTGTCTGTATACCCTGGTTAATGTGTTGTATGTAAGCTTGTATCTACAAGGGCTGTTCAAATAAAACCTGGACTTTTTCGATATCGCACTCCTTTATTGATGTAAACTTTTAAAATGTATACATGTTGTAACCCAACTAATAAGAAATCAAATTGATACCAAGTCTAGTTACGTTGCAATGAATTATATAATAGGGTCACCAACCCATCTACGGAGCAGTCCAAATGTGACCTCTTTATTTCATAACTGCATTTTCGGAATGGCTAAATAAAAGAAAAATCTTCGGCAAAATTACACAGAACTAAAGTAGCGTTGTCACTGGTATTCCAAAATAACAATTATATAATTTTAGGAATACTGAACAAGGAGAACTATGATAAATATAAATAAGTACACCAACACTTCCTTTCTTTTTAAGTTGAAATTGACGTCGCAAAAAATCACGTAGCACTAAAATGTTGTCAATCTATTAAATAACACGAACCTTTAATAAAACAAAAAAAAAGCAATACAAAAATGATATACAAAAAACATTTTTTTAAAATCTACATATTTTTTATCTCTACTGGCCTTGAGGGCTTATGCAATGACTTTTCGTCCGTCTGTTAGCAATTTTATTAAATCGACATCTCTTCTGAAACCTCTTGAAGGATTTTGACGAAACTTCATCATGTTGTTTGGGAGGGCCCCTCTCAGATTTATGTTTTTTGCGGCCACCAGTCATCCAAGATGTCCGCCATGGCTAAAACTAGGTCAAATTTAAGGAAATTTCAAACGACATCTCCGAAACCACTTATTCCATTCTACTGCAATATCATATACATGTTCCTTGGGTTGGCCTCTATAAAGTTAGTGTTTTTCTTTATCGTCAAATAATAAAAATGGCGGACACGGCGACCCAAAGTTTACATAGAGTTATATAGGAAAAGGTTAAAAATTACATCTTCTCTGAAACCGCCTGAAAGATTTGGATGAAACTTAAGCACAATGATATTTGGGATAGTCCCTCCCCGATTTGTGTTTTTCACGGCCGCCAGTCATCCAAGATGGCCGCCATGGCTAAAACTAGGTCAAATTTAAGTAAATTTCAAACGACATCTCCGAAACCACTTTTTCCATTCTTGTGAAATGTCATTCATGTTCCTTGGGTTAGCCTCTATCAAGTTGTGTTTTTTGTTATCGTCAAATAAATCAAAATGGCCGCCACGGCGTCCCAAAGTTTACATAGAGTTATATAGGAAAAGGTTAAAAATTACATCTCTGAAACTGCCTGAACGATTTTAATGAAACCTATGCACAATGATATTTGGGATAGTACCTCTCAGATTTGTGTTTTTTCGCGGCCGCCATCTTCTCTGGAACCGCTTGAAGGATTTTGATTCAGTTTCCATCTTTTAAATATACCATCTTTACCAGATGACTAATATTATTAAATGAAAGCTCAAACAAGTTCAAAAACCAGCCAAATTGGTTAAGTAACATCAGAGTTATGGCCCTTGATTTTGTTAAAAATGCTATGTTTTGCCTCATTAAGACGATAGGTCCTTCATTTTTTATCCGCTCTTTTCCAAACTTTACCAGATTGTTAACAACAATGAGAACTCGGACAAGTTTGCAACCCAGCCAGATCGGACCAGTAACAACGGTGTTATGGCCTTTGATTTAGTTAAAAATGCTATATTTTGCCTCATTAAGACGATAGGGCCTTCATTTTTCATCTGCTCTTTACTAAACTTTACTAGATAGTTACTATCAATGAGAGCTCGGACAAGTTTTCAAACCAGCCAGATCGGACCAGTAATAGCGTAGTTGTGGCCCTTGATTAAGTTGAAAATACTATATTTTGCCTCGTTAAGACAATAGGGCCTTCATTTATCATCCGATCTTTAACAAAATTTACTAGATTGTTACGATTAATGACAGCTCAGACAAGTTTGTAAACCAGCCAGATCGGACCAGTAACAGCGGAGTTGACTAGATTTTTTTTTTTTACTTTTTATTATCACTACTGGCCAAGTTCAAAAACCAGCCAGATCGGACCAGTAATAGCGGAGTTACAACTCTAGATTTAGTTAAAAATGCTAAAGTTTGCATTCAGGCGATAGGGCTTTCATTTTTCATCTGATCTTTACCAAACTTTACCAGATTTTTTGACTTTTTTGTATTATTTTTTTAAATTTATAAATTTATTTTTTAAATTTTTAATATTTTTTTTTTTGCTTTTTTTTTTTTTTTTTTTTTATTATCTCTACTGGCCAAGTTCCGCCAGATCGGACCAGTAATGGCGGAGTTATGGCTCTTGATTTAGTTAAAAATGCTATATTTTTATGTGACCTTACAGAGTTTTTGCGCTGAAAAAACAACAACTGCGCTTTGCTAAGTTTGAATAGTCTTAAATGTTGTTTGTGAATAATTGTGCTGTTTATTATTATTAATACACAACTTGCATTTGTAGTTGCTTATGATTTAAGTCTAATAGCTTAACATAAGATTTCAAAATTTGGATTCATACCTAACATTTATTGCCATGTGTAAAAAAAAAATAACCGATTCTTTCATGGCAATCTATACTGTAAGACAGTGTAGTACATGCAAAACTGATTGATGGCTTTTACCAAGAATTTAAGGAAAAAGGACCCTTGTAAACTGGGTAATTTCTATTGTAAAAATTAACAAATTGGGATTTCTTTCATCGATAAAATCGCCAATTGAGAATAGTTTACGTCAACATTTTGTAAGTTGGGATGAGGTAATAGCCTGAAAGATACAATTAGGAACACTATTACATCAATAACTTCATTCATTAGTATGTAACATAAAAGATGTAGTACATTACATGTAAAAAAAATACTATTTTGCATTGGGAACGGGTCCGTTTTTGGCCCCGAGAGACACCTAGAAAAAGCCCTGTGAATCCACGTTATTGCAAGATATTTTACTATGTCATGTAACAATATAATCATATATTGGCAATTATAATGTCTAAAGGGGCTGGTCAATAATGTCTAAAGGGGCTGGTCAATAGTGAATAATTGTTTTATACCCTTATTACTTATTAACCAATGTAATTTTTACATTCACTTGATACATTCTGAAGAGAAAAAAACGTCCAATTTTGAGTCAACTTAATTTTTCAAGTAGGACAAGCTACTGCTCACATGGAAATTTGCAATTCACTACCAGCATTTAAAATTGTATAAATGCTGAGAATTTGTGAATAAGTTCTTAAGCAATATTTCAGAAGGATTAGTATTGCAATCACTCCACTCATAGAAGAGTATTTTTTTCTAAAAAACATGTGTGAAAGAGGTATTCGCATTTCACTCATAAATTGTTTTTTATAAGGTTAATCTGACACAGTTCAGCATATTTATATGATATTATAGCATGGCACTCATTACAGCTTGTACAAACTGATTAGCATCATTATTGCAACACTTTCACTTTATACATTTTTAAAAGTCATGATACATTATTGGAATAATCATTTTGGTACAAAATTTACAGAAATTGGTGGGGTATCATTCCATCACATAACTTGCGATATGGGAGTATAATAAAACCATGACAAAAATATAATACAGTTGAGTGTAATACACATGAAAAATAAATAATATGGTTGATTTTATTTTTTGGTGGTGGAGGCAGACCACCCATTTTTAACAGGGTAGAACCAGTACTGTACACCTCCTGCCATCCATAAGAATTGACTTTTCCTCACTAACATACATAATTCAGGAAGCTTGTATGGCAAAGTCCACTGAGCACTTTGTATTTAAACAGTTATAAGAGTACAGTGTAACAGTCTTTATTCCGGTAGCAGCCATTGCTTTCAAAAGCAAACAAACACCTCACAGGATTCACTTTTTACAATTATTTTATTCAAATATATGAAAAGCCGTCACCTGACCCCATACAGTAAATGGTTAAGTTAAAGTTGCTTAACTTTGGCGCGGAGTATAAACTTGATGCATAGCATCATGGGGTAGACACAACAAGTGTTGCAGGTCAAAACAAATACTAATATGACTTGTCTTAATGTCTGAGTAATTGGTTTATTAATAATAAATAATTTGACCTCAGTTCTTAATTAGCTTTTCGCAATCAAGCATAGTCCTCACAACTACCTGTACAAAGTTTGATGCCACTAAACCAATTTAAATTACAATTTGTAACGGGATTAATTAAATTACACAGACACAATAAACACATTCAAATTTCTTTTCTACGAGTCTTTTCTATGAAGTAGATATTAAAACAAACTGGTAATTGTTTTCTGTTGTCATACCTAACGTAAAATTGTTAAATTCCCATAAATGGACTCTGAAACATTTCCCCCTATTACCCGCTACACCATTACATACACATAAATGAATCAAAAATGTTGAACGTGCTGAATTTCCATCGACGGACCATGGAACACTTTCACTATTGCCCGCTAAATACACTGTTACATGCACACAAATGATGAGCGCTCATAAAAAAAAAAATCAATGTATACATATAAACTTATACATCTTTACTTTTACTGTTAATTAGTTAAAGTGTACAAACAATTTTTGGAATGTTTTATTTCCAAAAGAATGTTTTATTTTCAAAAGAATGTTTTATTTCCAAAAGAATGTTTACTTTTGAAAGAATATTCTGCAGAACCAGAAAAAAAATTCATTTAGTATAATAAAATAAATATTACATTTCTGTCAGGGCGAGTGAACATTTTCAGCCTTCGGAAGAAATTGTCTACCTCGGCTCCACCTTGGTTGACATTATTTTTCTCAGGTAATATTCACCCTCACAGGAATGTAATATTCTGGATAGCATTGACATAATAAAACAGGTCATTATTTATATTAGGATAGAATTACATCACATAGGGAATTATATTCTATTATTCAATAAGAATAATTGAATTGGGTTTTACGAGGCACCAACACATGAAAAGGTTATATTGTGCCTAACAGGGATGAACATGCCACGCTCATCCTCCATTTACATCTAGATAAAATATGGAAAATGGGCATAGAACCTTCTAACCTGCAGAACTGCAGAATTACTGCAAATTCTATAGTAGACACTCCATTTACGATGGAGCCACGTTTCTACATTTGCATATGCGGTGTCACGATGAAGACCTTAAATGAGCATGATAAAAAATTATAAAATGAACATGAAGTTGGGGTCCTACCCCTCTGCCTCTAGCGGGATTTACAGTGGTTGTATTCAACCCCGGCAACCACACGGGGATCAATAAGGATAAAACTAATATCTAACAAGTATTCTATTAGGAAAGATAAAACACGGGCAATCGTATTTATATTGATACAAATAAATGACTATTTTTGTCAATTTCTAATTTTAACAGTTCCATTGTAAAGAGGCCAGCGTTTTTTGATTTTTAGATTTACGGACCCGCCGACTGCAAGAATTTTTTTTTAACTCTTTAAAAAAAAAAAAAAATTTAAGTCCGGCAACTGAGAGAAAATTTCAGTATTGTGAGACCTATCTGCCTCTCCTGCTTCAACAGAGCCTTAAAATCATCCACACGGAATGCTAAAAAAACAAAGAAGCTAAAACAATGATTTTTGGATGTATGAAAGTGCTAATTCAAACTGTGAAATAACGTTGGTTAAACATTTAAGAATTGAATGTTATTTTTATGTTTTGTCGAGGTATGAAATACTACAGTAACATATTAAAATGGCATTTTTTGATCACCATCTTAATTTTATTTTATTTTTTTTTCCCTCCTCCTACCCTCAACTTTTAGAAAAAAAATCCGTAAATCAAATTGCTCAAATATAACTTAATATTAATAATCACAATACAATTAAGTACTTTTTCTTCTTACCTATGGTTTTAGAATTCAATATCAACTTGTGTTGATCAGTGATTTAAATTTTATTTTGGGTGGAAAACTGTAAAATGTTTCCTTTTTTGTATGAAAAATATATATTTTATAAGCTAAATAATAAATTAAAAAAACTATGACATCATATTAATTTAGTGACATCATTGTCCTGTCATAAGTGATGACACTCAGATTAATTGAAGTGCACTTACAGAGTTATTGTTGCCAGTGCACTTACAGAGTTTTTTCATTGAAACTTCAATGCAACAACTCCATAAGTGCACTTATTGAGTTGTTGCATTGAACTTTTTCATGACTGCAGACATTGAGTTGCGCATCTAATGAAATAAAATCCCGAAAAGTGCCAAATCGACTCTAAACTTTTGATAGAACTGAGATACCCATTTATGCAAAAAAGTGATTTTCTGAAAATATTTTGGATACAAACTTTTCTGAAATTTGCCTTGTTAACATGATATTTTGGCCTTGTTAACATAATAGGGCCTTCATTTTTCATCCGATCTATATCAAACTTTATCAGATTGTTACTATCAGTAAAAGCTTGAACAAGTTTGAAAACCAACCAAATCAGATTAGTAACACAGGAGTTTAGGCTCTTGATTTAGTTTTTGCCTCTGTAAACGGAAGGACCTTCATTTGGACGGATTTCATTGAATCTTTGCAGGGATGATCAGTACCAAGCCTAGTTGCACATATCATCACTGTGTTCCGGTTGAATATTTTGGCAGTTATGGCCCTTTAAAGGTTTTAATACAAAGTTTGTTCTGACTAGCTCTCCTGGCCGGATTTAAACAAAACTTTTTAGGGATGGTCAGTTCCAGGTCTAGTTGTGCATATCATCGCCGTGTTCCAGTTGAATGAGTTTTGGCAGAGTAATGGCCCTTTAAAGGTGTTAATACACAAACTTTGTCTAGACTAGTTCTCCTGATTCCCTTGAGACTTGAAATTTGAAACACAGCCATGTCAAAGTGGAAGGCAGTTCCTATATTATATTTTAGCAGTTCCATAGCGGTTCTTATTTTACGCCCGTTTGGAAAACGGGACGTATTATGGTATGAGGTCGTCCGTGTCTGTCTGTAAACAATTACGTATTTCGGACGATAACTCTGAAATTAAATCTCCTACACTCATAAAACTTCATAGGCACATTGCCCAAAGTAAGAGGAGGATCTCTATTGTTTATGGGGTCAGTAGGTCGAAGGTCAATGTCATCATGACCTTATATAGAAAACGCATTCTGGACGATAACTTCGAAACTATAACACCTACACTCATAAAACTTCTTATGTACATTGCCCTAGGTGAGAGAAGGAACTCTTTCGTTTTCGGGCCAGTAGATCAAAGGTCAAGGTCATGGTGATCTTATGGAAATATGCATTCTGCACAATAACTTCAAAACATAACACCTACACTCATGAAACTTCATAACTACATTGCTCTAGGGGAGTGGAGGAACCCTATTTTTGGGGATGCCAGTAGGTCAAAGGTCAAGGTCATGGTGACTTTATATGAAAATATGCATTCTGCACATTAACTTCAAAACCATAACACCTACACACACAAACTACCTAGGTACATTACCTAGGTATGAGGAGGAGTGACCTTATATGGAAGTATGCATTCCACAAATAACTTCAAAATCATAACACCTACACTCATAAAACTTCATAGTACCAAGCATAGTTGTGTATGTTTTCGCTATGTTCCAGTTTAATGAATTTTGGACAGAGTTATGGCCCTTTAAAGGTTTTAATACACTAATGTTGTACAGACTAGTTCTCCAAAACCCCTGGCTGGATTTCAATGAAATTTGGCAGGGATGATCAGTACAAAGGCTAGTTGTACAAAATTTATCCAGATTAGTTTTCCTGAACTCCTGGCTTGATTTCAATGAAACCTGGCAATACCAAGCCTAGTTGTGCATAAAGTTGCTGTGTTCCGGTTGAATGATTTTTGTTGGAGTTGTGGCTCTTTAAAGGTTGCTATACAAAAAGTTTGTCCTGACTAGTTCTCCAGATACCCTGGCCTGATTTCAACGAATTTGGTGAGGATGATCAGTGCAAAGTCATCACGGTGTCCAGATGAATGCATTTTGTCACAGTATCTTTAAGTCACAAAATTAACTCTTTTTTTTCAAATGTACTGAGTGTCCACTGCCGAAGATTTTAAAGCGACATGTCATAATTGTCTTTAAAAAGTCATACAATAGTAAATCTCGGTTAAAGAAACACAGACCTAATAACAAATATATTGGACACTATGAAAATTGTGTAAAATTCATGTGACACAGTTCAAAAATTTCACAAAATATTTCCCAACTTCAAACACACATATCATGAAGAGTTTTATAGATACAAGTTTCATTCAAGCCAAATACCATCACAAATTTAATTTTCTTTCCAATGATAGTATTTTGTTTTCTCTTACATTGAGAGCAAAAAAGGAGTTTGATGGAAACTTTGACTATGTCAAAACATTGATTTTTAAGAGAAAAGCGAAAAATGGTGACAGTTTAAACTTTAAACATTTTTTTATACAATTTCTTATTTTGAAAATAAACATAAATTATTATAATACCATTTCGCTATTCACTATGATTCTTTTGGATGTATTTTCATAAAAATCGGTGAATAATTGAGAGAGAAGATAGAAGGAAATGTTAAGGTGCCACGTGATATTTTGGTTACTTCATTGGTTAAGATAGGAAGTTTCCTATCTGTTTATTAATATGTCTGTGAAGAAACCAACCCGCCAAATAACAGCAAAATTACACGGCCGATTAAAAGTATAGGATTTTTCTAAAAATACCCCTGATTGAATATATGTAAAATGAACACTAGGAATAGATACTTTAAATTACTCCCTGATAAGAACAAGATTATGCGACCAGTGGAGATTTAATTTCAGTTCCTTTTTGTTTGTTATCTAAATTTCGTTTGCTAAACGTTCTTTTCGTCAATTTATTTCGTTAAAAAAAAAGTTCGTAAGATGCGGTCCGTAAGATGCTGACAAGAGGACAACAATTTTACCCAAATGGGGATAAGTGTTTTTCGGTGGTAAGTGGACAGATAATAAATATTTTATTGCGCTGTAAACCTACTTAAACCTTAGATGACTTGTCTGCACTGTTGCCACTTGCATCAGTATAGTACATTTGAAGTTTTGCAGTCGGACTGTTGCCTATTTCGTCTTACAAAAAGTTGTCTTTTGTCAGTTAGAACTCTGTAACATTGTTAGGTTTTGCAAGTTAGCAGCCCGAACAGGTTCGTCTTACAAAAAGTTGTCTTTTGTCAGTTAGAACTCTGTAACATTGTTAGGTTTTGCAAGTTAGCAGCCCGAACAGGAACTAATAAACGTTCCTGAAGTCGGAATACAGTTTAATATTAAAATTTATATATCATAGCAGTTCTTGACAAACTTTACAATAAGCTCAGAGTAAACTTCGCAAAATATATGCACAGTGCATATGTGGCTCAAGTCGCGTTACTTTTATTCACTGTTTCATTCCCATAATTCCCATAGAATGGAATTTCCAGCCACTTTCATCATGACTGACAACAACCCTGTCAGGCACCAACAGTCTTGCCTTGAGTGTGACTGGCTGGTGCCAACCAGGTTTTCAATATAGTAACAGCTAGTCTGGCACCAACTATCCCATCTCAAATGTGAGTTGTGCATCAGCGCCAATCATCCTGTCTTGACAGTGACAGTCCTGCGACAACCATCTCATCTTGACAGCGATGGTCTGGCACCCACTTTTAGTTTTGTAGCCAACCATGTCGTCAGGACAGTAATGGTCTCAGGGCTGTTTTCAAGAAATTTGCATTATTGGGAAAAGGCCTAGGGCTGTTAATTTTGGCAAAAAGTAGTGCAAGATTGTCAAAACTGTAAAAAAAAAAAAGAGGATGATTTTCACTATTTAGGGGAATGTTTTTTTAAGAGAAGAAATTTATTAAAATGTATGCCATAGGTAAAATATCAATCAGGTATATTTAGCAATGACTTTAACATACAAATTAACAGACAATGGAAAATCACTTCAATGGGTAAAATAAAGCCCTTGTTCTGGCGCCAAGTATCCTGTCTCAAAAGCAAGTCATACACCAGTCAATAACCATCCTCTCTTGAAAGCAACAATCCTGCGCCGACCATCTCATTTCGACAATGATGGTCTGGCACCCACTTTTAGTTTTGGAACCAACCATGATGTCAGGACAGTAATGGTCTGGCGCCAAATATCCCGTCTCAGAAGCCAGTTGTTCACCAGTCGTAAACCATCCTGTCTTGAAAGCAATGCTCTGACACCCACTTCTAGTTTTGTCAGACTGATTATATATATAAATTTCATTTGATAACTTTACATCAACAATAGTATTTTTCATTCATACTCTATATGGAAAAAATGTATAACCCCAGAAAGGCAAGAACATTCATATAATTCCAGCGCTATACCGGGGTTAAGAACTAAATTATTGGTTAAACTGATTTACAATATTTCACCCGAATGAGTATCAAGTGTTTTTCGGTGGAACAGATACTAAATATTTTACACGCTTAAACCTCATATAGCTAATCTTTCAGTCTGGACTTCAAACGGATATGGTTACCCTTAATCCAAAGTGCCATAAATTGGAGAGTTGTTTTCTTAACAAAAGTGCACTTAAATAATTGCAATGTTCTGACACATCTTTATTTGTGCATGTTTGATTTATCTTATGTTTATACCATTTTGAGTTTCAGGTTCCCCTTTTTAATAGAAAATAATGTATATACTTTTGCTATGCCACAACCACGAAATGGTGAGTGGGTATATTAGCCATGTCCATCAAGACGAGTGTCTGTCCGTCTATCCCGAAAAGTTTGTGTGTCTATCTCCTCCCACACTTTTCAAACGATTGTCTCGAAACTTTGCAGGATGCTTACCTATGATGTCAAGATGTGCATATCGATTCGGTATCAAAATCTACCTTTTATGACCAGAGTTACGGCCCTTTTTTTGATTAAATTTTTGGTCAAAATATTTGGTGTCTCTCATCCCACAGTTTTCAACTGATTGTTTCAAAACTAAGATGTGCATACAGGGCTCCAAGAAAATTAAAATTTGGGACTAGCCCAGGGCAGATTTCAAAAGTCCACTTGCCCTGACTGAAAAGTCACTTGCTCTGATTTTTTTTATTACCAATGAATAGTTGCCGGTACATAATTTTTGTCGATATTCATAACTTTCACATGACATCATCAAAATAATTTGACCAATCAGTGATCAATAAAATAAAAAACCTCCACATTCTGGTAGGGGGTAAACTCGGTGTTTATCGTTGGTGCTCAACTGACTTTAGCCCTTTATAAAACTAGTTTGTAGTGATAATTATATTAAAAGCTTTATTTTTTTTATGTACATCTATGTATCTTCTTTTGGTGTTGTCTGATTTTAAAACACCAATATGGATACATTTAATTTAAATCATGGTCTAATATTTTCATTTTTCATATAGTGATTGAGGATAAAGTCCGAGTAAACCCCTTTATTTTCACCTACTGAATATCTCAACCTACCGGAAGTTGACCGAATGTGAAAGTTATGAATTGAATATTTTGCTTTTTTACTATGTTTGATTTATAATTAATTAATAATACACATGTGATTAGAATCAAATAATAAGGTTCTATTTTCCTATATTTTCCTTTTATTTATCCGTTGAATCATACAACTTTTAGGATCGCGCCGCAAATTACATCAAAAACAGTTCCAGGTCCCGCAAATTAAACCATCTAAAACAGGTGCGCATTCCCGGTGTTATTTAGCAGCTTGCGTTTGTGAATAAGCGTTCGTTGTTAAGCATTTTATGATAAAAAAACACTTGCTGACAAGCATTTTATGATAAAAAAGACTTGCTGACATGAACTAAAAATAGAAAAAGATTATACAGCAATTCATCGAAAAATAAGAATATTAAAACCGTTCAAACTGTTAATATTCGAGTGATCTTTCTTCTTCTGTCCGACGTGACAAATTTGCTTGACCACTCGATGTTAATATGAAAGCTGTAATGCGATTGGTTCAAATCATGTAATCGACCAATGAAATGCGCGCTTTGAAATTGATGAACTTTAATGAAGGGAGATAATTTTTGACAAATATGGCTTCAATTACAGCAATTATGAAGTTGGATTTTAGTTTGATTTTAGTCCCGAGATTTTTTTTAGACTAGCCTGATGGGCAACCATTTTTCAAAGAGAGACTAGCCCGGATTGAGATTGGAATAGCCCCGGGCGTCGGGCTATCCTATTCTTGGAGCCCTGGCATATTTATTCTGCATCACTATCGACCTTGTATTACTGAAGTTATGTTTTCCCTGATTATTTTCAGTGGGGTTATCCGTGTCCCATGGACTCATTTCTAGTTTTCTTATTTTATCAAATTTAACGTCATATTAAAGGCTGACTAAGCTTATGAACATGTAAACAGCTAACATATAACGCAGGGGATTACACAACCAAATCAACATGTATACTGAAAGAAATAAGTTTAGCCCGCTTTTTCATATCTAGCTTAAAGAAATTATTTTATACTGTGAAATGTGTTCTTGTTTTTCACTTATTATGTGTGATTCAAAGTAAGTATCTTGAGTTTATAATCTCCCATTTATATAAAACAACATTTTTCACATTAAAAATAAGAATATTATAAGAACAGGGTTAAACTTTATTAAATAACTATTCTGGATTTCGAGTGATAAAAAAATGCAAAAGCAATTTACATTAACCTTGTCATTATAATGAAATTACGAACCAAATGTTTTAAATTGTAAAATTATCTCCCTTTATATTGAATAAGAACGAAATGATAATTTCTGTAAAGGAGGTAAATTAAAACATGTTGCTACTTTTTTCGCAGATATTGTTTAAAAATAATGTCCTGCATGTACTTGTTAATTATATTGTTAATGGCGGCTGAAGCACATAGACTTGAATATGCTCAATGGGAATACTGTGTTATTTATGTGCTAAACATATTTCAGTATATACGTAATATGCCAAATTAATGCATTTTTACTTTAGGCCAAAAAAAACTAAACCTGTGTTTCCGGTGGCCCGACCAACCTTATTAGCTCACCTGAGCCGAAGGCTCAAAGGTGAGCTATTGGGATCACTCTTCGTCCGTCGTCGTCCGTCCATCGTTAACTTTTGCTTCAAACGACTTCTCCTCAGAAACTGCGTGGCCAATTTTGACCAAACTTCACGTGGATGATCCTTAGGTGAATGCTTTTTAGATTTGTTAAAATTAGGTCAGCGCGACATCCAAGATGGCCACCATTACCATATATGGTCGAAACCTTAAAAAATCTTCTTCTCAAGAACAGCTGGACAGATTTCAACAGTTTTTTTTTTAAAATGATCGCCAACGCCTAGACTATCAAGTTTGTTTAAATGAAGTCACTGGGGTCGAAAATGGCCATGCCCCGGGGGTCCAAAGTTTGTATATTGAAATTCTGCATGTTTTTCATATAGACATATAGGAAAAAACTTTAAAAAATCTTCTTCTCTGAAACCACAAGGCACAGAGGTCTCATGTATTACATGTAGCATCAGCTTATGGTCCTCTACTAAGTTTGTTAAAATGGTGACCCTGGGGTCATATTTGTCCCCGCCCCTGGGGTCACAGTTTTACAAAGACTTATATATATGTATATATATATTTTTTAGCTCTACTGGCCAAAGGCCAACAGAGCTTATGGGATGCCGAGTTGTCCGTCGTCCGTCCGTCGTCCGTCCGTCCGTCGTCCGTTGTTAACTTTTGTCTCGTTAAGACGATAGGGCCTTCATTTTTCATCCAATCTTTATCAAACTTTAAGAGGTTGTTAATATCAATGAAAGCTCGGATGGGTTCGAAAACCAGCCAGATTGGCCAAGTATTAGCGGAGTTATGGCCCTTGATTTAGTTAAAAATGCTATATTGCTATATTTTGCCTCGTTAAGACGATAGGGCCTTCATTTTTCAACCTATCTTTACCAAACTTTACCACATTGTTAATATCAATGAAAGCTCGGACAAGTTCGAAAACCAGCCAGATCGGACCAGTAACACCAGAGTTATGGTCCTTGATTTAGTTAAAAATGCTATATTGCTATATGTTGCCTTGTTAAGATGATAGGGCCTTCGCTTTTCATCCTATCTTTACCAAACTTTACCACATTGTTAATATCAATGAAAGCTCGGACAAGTTCGAAAACCAGCCGTATCGGACTAGTAACAGCGGCGTTATGGCCCTTGATTTAGTTAGAAATGCTATATTTTGCCTCGTTAAGATGTTAGGGGCTTCATTGTTCATCCGATCTTTACCAAACTAGATCAGATTGTTAATATCAATGAAAGCTCAGACAAGTTTGAAAACCAGCCATATCGGAATAGTAACAGTGGAGTTATGGCCCTTGATTTAGTTAAAAATGCTATATTTTGCCTCGTTAATGCGATAGGGGCTTCATTGTTCATCCGATCTTTACCAAACTTTATCAGATTGTTAATGTCGTTGAAAGCTCTAACAAGTTCGAAAACCAGCCATAACGGACCAGTAACAGTGGAGTTGTGGTCCTTGATTTAGTTAAAAATGCTATATTTTGCCTTGTTAAGATGATAGGGGCTTCATTGTTCATCCGATCTTTACCAAGCTTTATCAGCTTGTTTATGTCATTGAAAACTCGAACAAGTTTGAAAACCAGCCATTTCAAACAAGAAACAATGAAAGCTCAGACAAGTTTGAAAAACCAAACATATCGGACCAGTAACAGCTTAGTTATGGCCCTTGATTTAGTTCAAAACGCTATATTTTGCCTCGTTAAGACGAGAGGTCCTTCATTTTTCATCTGATCGTTACCAAACTTTTCTTTTTTTTTTAATTGTTTTTTTAAATTATTAATTTATTTTTTTGATTTAAATTTTTTTTTTTATTATTATTTTTTTTTTAAATTTCTTTTTTTCAATTGAATTTTTTTTATTTTTTATTTTTATTTTTTAATTTCAATTTTTTTTTATTTTTTTTTATTTTTTATATATATTTTAATTTTTGCTTTTAATTTTTTTTTTTTTTTTAGCTCTATGTTGGACCAGTCGGACCAGTAACAGAGGAGTTATGGCTCTTGATTTAGTTAAAAATGCTATATTTTGCCTTGTTAATACGGTAGGGCCTTCATTTTTCATCTGATCTTTACCAAACTTTAACAGATGCTTTAGTTCTGGACCTTGATTTAGTTCAAAAGCTGTTTTTTGCCCGAAACTTCAAGAGCCATGTTAGCCAGTAGAGCGTCCACAGGCCCTCTTGGGCCTCTTGTTTAAAATCTTCTTCTCGGAAACTACAAGAGCCAGAGGTTTGATATTTTGCATTTACTATAAGCTTATGGTCCTTTACCAATTTTGTTCAAATGGTGAACCTCGGGTCACATTTGGCCCCGCCCCAAGGGTCACATGTTTTACATAGACATGTATAGGGGAAAACTTAAAAAATCTTCTTCTCTAAAACTGCTAGAGCCAGAGGTTTAATATTTTGCATTTGCTATAAGCTTGTGGTCCTCGACCAAGTTTGTTCAAATGGTGACCCAGGGGTCACATTTGGCCCCACCCCGGGGGTCACAGTTTTACATAGGCTTTTATAGGGAAAAACTGAAACAAATCTTCTTCTCTGGAACCACATGGCACGGAGCTCTCATGTATAACATGTAGCATCAGCTTATGGTCCTCTACTTAGTTTGTTCAAATGGTGACCCTGGGGTCAAATTTGTCACCGTCTCGTGTGTCACAGTTTTAAATAGACTTATATAGGGGGAAAAAAAAATCTTCTCGGAAACTACAAGAGCCAGAGGTTTGATATTTTGCATTTAATATAAGCTTATGGTCCTTTACCAAGTTTGTTCAAATGGTGACCCTCGGGTCACATTTGGCCCCGCCCAAGGGTCACATGTTTTACATAGAGATTTGGCCCGCCCCAGGGGTCATGTGGTTTACATAGACTTATATAGGGAAAAACTTAAAAAATCTTCTTCTCTGGAACTGCAAGAGCCAGAGGTTTAATATTTTGCATTTGCTATAAGCTTATGGTCCTCTACCAAGTTTGTTCAAGTGGTGACCCTGGTGTCAAACTTGGCCAACCCCAGGGGTCACAGTTTTATATAGACATATATATAGGAAAAAAACAATCTTCTCTGAAACTGCAAGAGCCAGAGGTTTAATATTTTGCATTTAGTATAAGCTTATGGTCCTCTACCAAGTTTGTTCAAATGGTGACCCTGGGGTAAAATTTGACCCCACTCCGAGGGTCACAGTTTTACATAGACGTATATAGGAAACACATTAAAGTCTTCTTCTCTGGAACTACATGAGCCAGAGGTTTAATATTTTGCATTTACTATACACTTATGGTCCTTTACCAAGTTTGCTCAAATGGTGACCCTGGATTCACATTTGACCCCGCCCTAGGGGTCACGTTTTACATAGACTTATATAGGGAAAAACTTAAAAAATCTTCTTCTCTAAAACCACAATGCACACAGCTCTCGTATATTTTTTTTGTATTTGATCTTTACCCAACTTTGTCAGGGTTTTAAACTGTCTATATCAATGTTGTTGTTGTACACAACAGAGCCCACATTTCTTGAACAATCTTAACCAAACTTGCACAGATTGTATATGACCATAAGATTTCGAAGAAGTTCGATAATGTGCCAGTACTCAGGTGAGCACTTTAGGGCCATCTTGGCTCTCTTGTTTTTAAGGGGCCAACCCTAAAACTTTTTGTGTTTTTTTATATGTTCTGAACAATGATTTATCACAAATATCGAGGTAAACTGACATCACAGAGAAACTGTCAGTTGTATCATCAACTTGTATGGGGTTTATGAGATAAATACATGTAGAATCTTGTAATATATTGGTCCAAAAAATAAAAAAAAAGGAAAAATAAAATAAAATGCCTACCATCCTACCCTATTTTTTCAGAGCATGCAATAGGAAACACTTTTTTTTTTTTTTTGCCTTATACCCTGTGAATAACAGCACTTATGCATGCCACTGATACATGCAGGTAGCAGGCCCAGGGGGTTATTTTACAGTACAGCCGCTGCGTTTACATGACAATCATTTCATTAAATGTTAATTTTTTCAAAGTTGACATACCAAAATAAGGGGAAAATGCAAGCCGGTCATTTTACAGGACAGGCAGTATTTGCATGACAAACAACAAACATTAAAAAATAAATACTTAGAATTCACCCACAGTTATTTGCATGACAAACATAAATATGTAAACAAACAGTTAAGTTAGCATACCAAAATAGGAAAAAATGCAAGCTGGTCATTTTAAGTACAGGCTCTATGTTTATATGGCAAATATTTATCAATTTTAAAAAATTTCCAAAGCATACAAAAATAAAGGAAAATGCAAGCCGGTCATTTTACAGTACAGGCAGTATTTGCATGACAAACAACACAATTTGAAAACTAAATACTTGAATGTGCCATCAGTTGTTTGCATGACAAACATAGGTAAACCAAACATTAAAAAACCTTTGCATACCTAACTACCGGTAAGGGAAGTGATTTCAAATGCAGCTAGGTTATTTAATAAACAGATTGGGAAATCAGGTAAACACAACAAAATAATTTATACCTGACATAAAGTCTGGATGATCTCAGTTACAGGTTAAAATAAGCACAGTCGGGCTTTAAGAGGTAAATGCAATTTTTGGCATTTGTGCCTCTTGTTTATAATAATCCCCAATGAAACTGATCAGATGTGCCTTCCTGTTGACGTACAGTGGCAGAATCCTTTACAAAGTTCCTTCAGGACATGATTTCCAATAATAGGTTATTCAAGGAGAAGAAATCCATCACAAAGTTCTTTCAGGACATGATTGTCCATCCATATGTAAACAATTATGCATTCTGCAGGTTACTTTGATACCATTACACCCACACTCATGAGTTTCATTGGTACATTTCCCTTAGTGAGAGATGGAATGCTATTGTTTTGGGGTCAGTGGGCCAAAGGTCAAGGTCCCCATGACTTCATATGGAGATTCCGATTGATAACTTCAAAAGCATAACACTCACTTTCATGAAACTTAATAGGTATATGTACTTGTGAGAGGTGAAGCCTATTGTTTAAGGGGTCAGTAGGTTAAAGGTCATGTTGACCTCATGTGACCTCATGTGGCAATATACATTCGGCTTGATAACTTCGAAAGCATGACACCCATCATCATGAAACTGCAGATACATTGTCCTTGGTCAATTCCTGTATGGTTTCTGGGTAAGAACAAGACCATTGCTTATCCAGACAGAGGGGTAAAATCCCCCAAATTCATGTTCATTTTGTCACGTTTATTAAAGGTCGTTAGTGTTTTAGCCAGCCAACCGTGCAGCCGTCTTTTGCACGGCCGTTTTTTTGAAAAATCGAGGCCAATATTTGGAGGAGTGGGTGGGGTAAAAAACCCCAACACTTTCAAACTCTTACTTTCTTAATAATGTTATGTTTTGTATACATTTATAGAAGAAAGATGATCTAAAATGCATCTTTTTCACCTTTATCTGTGAAAACAAATTACCCAGAGACACTCATTTATAGCGAATTGGCGCGTTACACTTGTTAAGCAAATTATTTTGCACACCCTGTTTGCATATTTGCACACCCAGTTCTTGAATTTCTGCCTAATACACTAAAGGTCGTCATCATACTCCCTGTGCATTTTCAGGTGTGAATTGAGTCGTTTAAAAAAAGGTACTAGGCCCATTCTGCATATTTTAATCTCGGTGTAAATGAAGAGTGGGCCTGGAATGTTAATTCCTATTGGCATCATTTAACCTTTTGTATCGGTGCACTGTAAAAAACAATTCAATTAAATTTGCCCACTAAGTCAAAGGTCAAGGTTACCATGACCTTGTATTGAGCTACGTATTAGAGCAATAACTCCATAAATGCAACACCTACACTTATGAAACTTTATCCGTTTATAGATGGCGCTCTTGCTAAACTAGTAAGGCCAAAAAAAAGCTTTAAAAATGGTTTGTTTCCGCTAACGACTTCAAAAAAAATAGGCTAGGCTCGCGTTAAGCATTCGCCAAATCGCCATAGGCGAAAAGAAACCCAAACTGGCGAATGAAAATCGTAAGAAATACATATCAAATTCGCCAGACATCGGCGGTCTGGCGAATCCAAATTTCCGACCGATTTTGTCTAAAATCTCGGAAAATCCCGAATTCTAATACACAAAGTCTTTCACTGTTTATAAAGCCACTACCCCGCTGGGTGTTGTTAGCTAATTAGCGACAATCAATTTGGACTGATAAACTAATTATCGCAGTTTTTATTGAAGACCGCAGTCATTTATTGTTTCTATTGTCACTGTGCGATAGACTCCGCCCACTGTTCCGCCTCTTGCTGTCAATCAACTTGTTTGTGACCCCCGCGCTCAATATTATCCACATATTAAACTGCGTTATCGAGCCGGGTAAAACATTAGAAATAACGTGGCGCCCTCTAGCGACCAAAATGGCTTTTCAAAACACAAAGTTTGCTTACGAATGAATAAGCTGGAGATGCCGTCGGTGTTTTTCGAACTTTACGATCACTGATAAGACTAATTAGTTGTAAACACGGTAGCGTAAACTGGAACAATGGCAAGTGTGAACCGATGTTTGATCGACTGTCTCTGAATTGGGATAATTTATGGTTGAACAATCAACATGAAAAAATGCAAACGGTGCGCTTACTCAAAATATTGAGGTACAATTTTAGAATGAAGTGGCTTTTATTACTTACTCTGAGCATGATATTCGTGGTGTATGTGGCATTTCTGAATTTTGTCTCACAATGCAGCGCGATCTTTCTAGCTCCGTTGGAACTCCTGTTAGTTGAACTTGTTTTAATGCCTCAGCTTAGCCTTACATTTTTAAATATATTTTAATATTTTATTTCTATGAATGTTAGTAGGCCTATATTTAAATACATTTAATGAAAATACTAAATGGTCTAATCAATGGTGACAAGAGTCTGTATTTTTATATTTTCTTATTATATGCATGCATTCATTGTCCTTTCTTAAATTTCAGTCGACATTTTTTAAAAATTAAAATAGCATTAAATTAAATACAATTTTTAAAACTTTTTGAATATTTTATAGCTCCAATTGTAATTATAAGTAATTGTAAGCACTAAAGCTGAATGCATTTGATGTGGACATATTGATACCCTATACATGTAGGTTAATAAAGCATACTTTTTTAACTTACTATTGATCTGTATGCAAACGCGAAGTTTTAGCGCCTCCAATTCGTTCAAAAATATCTAGGCAAAAGTCTGGCTAAAGACATTCTAATCTGGCTAAAGGAATTTTTAGGGCTTTAGCCAGATTTGGCTAAAGGGTTTAAAATCCTAGCGCTAGCCTAGATAGGGTAGGTAGGCAAAACTTTATTTTATTTATTTTTTATTCTATTATTAATGACCTTATTTTTGTTAATGAAAAACCACTTTTAATATGATAAAAAATACTGAGGAAGGCATTACTACCTAGATAATACATGGTTATGGCCCTTTTTCAATATTTGGTAATGTACACTGGAAATCCCAGGGGTTGTGGGTTCAAATCTCACTGGAGGCATTTTTTTTCTCTCCATAAGAAACCTTGGTTCATGGGTTCAAGTTATTAATTTTTTTAAAAAGATATATTTTTTTTCTTTATTGCAATAAAAAAAGTTAGGGTCGGCGACTAAATAATAGGGTCGGTCGGGTTAGCGAAAAACGAACACTTTTTTCTTTTAAGCCTAAGAATCAATTGTTTAAAAATATTACTTGAAGCACTCTGGTATAATGTATTTAAATGAGTAAAACTCATAGTTTAATAGCAAAGAAGATACATGTATACGATTTTTATCCCGAATTTCATTTTCTGATTTATTAAAAGATTTAGCTTTTAAAGTAAAAATGACAGAGAATTCATATTTCATCAAATATACTAAAATAACAATACATACAATATTTTAGACTTGCTGCAAGTCCCTTTAATTTATAGTATATAATTTAGTTTACATAAAATGTGTATAATGTAATGAAATGAGTAAAAATCAGTTTAATAAGAAAGAAGTTACATGCATACAATTTTTATCCCAAATTTCAGTTCCTGATTTATTACAAGGTTTTCAGCTTTTATTAGTTTTAAAATAAAAATGACAGTAATTTGTATTACCTCAAATATACTAAATTAACAATAGATCAGATATTTTGGAATTGCTTACGCGTCCCTTTAATTTATAGTACCGGTATGCCATTCACATAACATGTGTTTAGTGTAATTCAGCGACAGAAGATACGTTTTATATACAATGTAATGGCAAATTCTGGTTTATTAATTCAATAAAGCAGATATTAATATTAATCATTTTGAACGTGAAGCTCAGTGGTATTCTAGATAACGTTTGAGTTGTCGACAAAAAGGAACTTTGATCAAGTTATACTGCCATGGTGGAAAGCTATATAAAGAAAATTGATTTTTGGTGCATTTTAATACATTAAAGGGACACATGGCAATCTTGAGGTTTATTCAAACATTAAAATTTGGCTCCTTAATTTACTTATCCTTTGTCATTTTGTAATAGTTAGTAAATATATGTAAAAATAATTTGCTTTGAACTATTCTAACAATACTATTAATGATTGAACAAATGGCAAGTGAAGAAAAAAAACTAACGGGGACGCCGTGAGTTTTCAAAATTCAATTGCCGTTGGTCCCCTTTAAAGGGACTGTGGCGTTATGCTATTTATAGTTTTGCTTGCATATGAATTTGAACTAAAAGGTATATAGTTTGTGATATTTTTTTCCTTCATTTTTTCATTATTCTGCTGGTAAGCTTTTTGCCAACTGACTGTCTAATTTAACACTTGTCAGCCTTTTTTGGCGAAAAACGGGTATCGAGTAGACCTAGTTACTAAACGCAGTATCTCAGTCTAGATTTTTGCAACGCTTGTAATCTTTGTAGTTGAAACAAGTCGCAGATTATCAAGATAAGATCCGAATCTTTTACGGTTTTCGCGCTAAGGGGCAGGGGAAACCCACATTTACTTACGCGACATTGGGGATACCTCGGCTTGAGAGATCTATAACGTATGGCAAGTAATCACCTTGCCAATAACAACCGTAAAAATCATACAACCTTTAATCTTAGCATAGGGAACAGTTCAAAATCATTGGCATACTAATTTTTTCGCCATTCGGTACGCAGTACTTATGATTATATTGAGGTCACGTTACCTTAATTGCCTCATATTTACTCTGGTAATTGTTGTTGGATTCAATGTTTGTTTTTGGTTGATTATGTGCTTGGATACTTTCAGATATATTTTTTTTCCTCATTGGTTTACGGATCAGCCGGACCCCAATTTCGAGAGATTTGCAAAAAAAAAAAATGTTGAACATCTGTGACTTTTTTTTTCACGCCGGCCGCATTTTAACGCCAGATGAATAGATGAATAAAAAAAATAATTTTTGAATGGTAAAACAATTTTCTAGTATACAATAATACCATCGTCGACAACCAGCATAGAACTATCAAAACATCGAAATTATCGAATGACGCACGATCGCTATCCGCCATTTTCTTGTATTGGAGGGGGAACATAGAGTAGTCTCCCTTGTTCACCAAGGTAACTTAGATTTCACACATCCGGGCAGAAATTTACAGAAATTTCAACATTGGGCAATATTATATTAATAAGAATATTCAACGATTTAATACATGTTGTGTGTATAACTTACGGTTTTATTGTCACCATGTTTGAAATTTGTACTTAGGAAACACATTAAATGTTTTTTTTGTTTTTTTTCCCTCCGACCGAGCTTAAAAAAAAAGAAGAAAAAATCCGTAAACCAGAAAAAAAAAATTGTGGTATAATTATATAATAATTTTTGTGCAATATAATCAGCAGTTAGTAACATGGAGAAAATACCGTAATTTCCTCTATCCAGGCCCGCTTGTTACGAAGCGCTATCTATTATTGTTCAAATTTTCAATATATTTCGCCTGCTTTCCCCGGACTGTTTCTTTATAGTATTACTGTACGGCGATCATTTATCTGTGAACCGGTATTGACTTAACATAAACCGACAATATACTGAGTATATCAATGTCATCACTCTGCATCTGTATGATACGATTATCTGTTGAACTTCAGATTACACACGGGTTGGTTGCGTATATATTAAATAATAATAAAGATAACTAAATAATAAATTTAAAGAAGATAAATAAAAGCGGGTAATTTGTATTATGATGACAGCGGCTTAAGGTTTATTTATAGACATACTGGTGTCATGTAAAATAACTCCTTAATCAAATTTTTGACGATTTTTTTTTGTGTTTTCTAGGAACTATTGGATTTTTGGTGGGGGGGGGTGGGGGGGTGTGTGGTGATGGGGGCTTCTGTTAGGGAAGGCGCTACAAAAGAGGAAATTGTAATTAGCTTTGAACCATTTAAAATAATAATGGTTTTCCAAATATGCAAGTTATGTACAGAAACTATTTGGAACACAAGTTTAAAAACATATCAGATTGCCATGTGTCCCTTTAATGATTGATACACAATAAATAATACCCGTATAGCAATAAATTTGCATATTCTAATATATAGCAGATTTTAGTGTTTTTAGATGGATCAAGACGGTCCATGTATATCTGTAGACTTACACCTTTTTAAAAAAAGTTGAAATGTAAAGTGGATTCTAAAATTCGTGAACATTATTTTTATGTAAATTTGTTTTTGTGTTATAGAATAAGGTGACGTGGAAGGTTCAGAGGTTTCTCTGTGATCAGTGTAGCAGAGGTGTGTTATGGTAAAGAAATGTTTGTCGATGGCTTTATATTGTGTCGCACATATCGAATTGAGTCATGCATTTTTGTTTTGGACAGGCATGTTTCTCCGTTCCCAAGTTACAAGATTGACCTGCCACAGTATTCAGCTGGTTAATTTTGGGAAGCAAATCTAAGTACATATCTGAGGCTCAAGCAATGGGTGCGTTCAGTTTTCTCCCATCCGCAAACCACGTCGGTTAACATCGGGGTTCAATGGCCACCGATGGTAACATTTGATAACAGCGAGGCCACCAATACTACCTCAGGTGTAGAGTCGCTGGGAATATTGGTTACCAACATTCTACCCTATTGGCGAACCAATGGCTAATTGACGAACTGTTGTGTTGCTAAAAATGGTATGACTGTGTGTGTTCATGTGGACTCGGGACATGATAGATTAGAAAAGAGGTTACATTAAAACGACTATAAGGCTACGCAATAACATAACCATCGTCGGATACCCCCGTGTGATTTGTTCCGTTATCACACGGGGGTATCTGATATGTAACCTAACTGAACATTTCACTACCTATACAGTATTTATTTATGACAGTGCTGCACATTGATAG